>APFE031207246.1:0-12816 GCA_000404065.3 Pinus taeda | reverse complement strand
ACCCTTCATGTTTTCTTTCGTTTCGTATGGTTAGATTCTTTACGTTTTCCCGCTTAGAAATAACCCTTCATGTTTTCTTTCTTTCGTATGGTTTAGATTCTCTGAGTTCGAGAAAGGATGGATCACATTACTTTCATTTTTTTGGTTTTCTTTATTATTTTAATTTTTTTTTTCCCAGAAAAATAGATAGTTTCAATTTGTCCATCCCGAGTTTGAGTTTTGAAGATGGGTTAAAAATAGTAATAATAAACCCTATATAATTAGAATTTTCTAATTTTATTTTAATATATTTGATAATTTTATTTTAGTTTTCCAATTATTTTTAAGCCAGTTGCTCATCATAAATTTTATTTTTATTTCCCAATAATTGTAATGGTTTAAAACAGTTTTATACATGTTGCCAAATACATTAAGTTTAATTTCTATATAATAAGTTGGTCATATACAAATTTAGAATTTGGGTCATTCAATAATAAAGGAAGTTTAATTTCTATATAATAAGTTGGTCATATACAAATTTAGAATTTGGGTCATTCAATAATAAAGGAAGGGAAAAAATTATTCTTATGGATTATTTTCAAGAGTATCACCATATAAATAAAGTATTTTCTAATTTCATTAACCGTATTTATGGTATAAAATAATCTATTCAATTTAACCAATTCTTATACTGGATTACTATTGAACACAATAATTTTTTTCTACAATATTAATATTTTTTAAAATTTCTCTTTAGACATTAACTCATATAAATAAAGTGTTTTCTAATCTCATTAACCGTATTTGTGGTGTAAAATAATGTATTCAATTCAACCAATTCTTAGACTGGATTACCATTGAACACAGTAATTTTTTATACAATATTAATATTTAAAAAAAATAGACATTAAATTTCTATGAAATGTTTAGATTTCTCTACATTAAATGCCTTTTTGCTTCATATTTATTCCTTGTATTTTTTGCACAAAGGATATATATCTTTAATGTAGTTGATCCAACCAAAGTTGAGTTGGAATTTTCAGAACATTTTGGATTCAATTACAGTTATATCTAAAAATTATCACTTTTCTAGGGTTTTTCACCATAGATTTTTGTTTTGATGAAGACCCAGAAAATATATATATATATATAGACAACATAAATCTAAGAATTAGGATTATCTCAACATAAATCTAAGAATTAGGATTATCTGTGACCCTTTTTATTTAGTAATTACCATTGAATACAATTTCTTGATACCACTTTAAACATAATAATTATGTGGATCTTGATGCCAAACTGCAGAGACCTACCATCATATTTCACTTGCATTTCATTAGTTTATATGGTTGGTTTTTCATTAATAGTTTATATGTTTGATTTTATTTTAGTTGTGAAGTCTTTTTTTGTAATTGTTGGATTTTATGTGAATTTTCTCATGTGATACATTCAAATGGCTTGAAGATCAAGATTTAATTGTGAAAGTGATGGTATAGCTTACAACCCTTTGTGTAGATTCTGTAGATGCATGTTTTTATTTAAACTTTTTGAAAAGTCTTTAAAAAAACCTAGTTTCTAATTTTAAAATATAATCTAAAGTATGGGTAGAAAAACAAGGGAAAAAAAACTAAATAAATTTCAAGTTAATTTGAAACCTTAACATTAAGTATCATAGAGGATTCTATAATAAAGCTTCACTAGGACAAACGGTTTCTCATTTTAAAATATATTCCAAGTAAAGCTTAACACATAAATATGTTGATCAAAACAAATCAAACTTACGACACACATAAATACATTGATTAAAACAAATGCAACTTATGAGGAATGTAATGAAGGGTATATATATATATATGTATATATGCAGCATTTACAATTTTTTTCTTAGTAACAATGAAATGGAATGTGTTACATTTTTTTGTTTTTATTTAATTTTATTATCATGTGAAATATAGAATATAAAGAAAATATAAAATCATTTCATTTTTAAAAAAAAGTTTATATTTTGTTAGTTACTTTTTGTTTTAAAATATATTTATGTACTCTAGAATCATTATATATTATTTTTAAATGAAGAATCATTAAATATTTTTTGTTTTCTTTATATTAGATAATGTTGGAAATCCTTCCAGTAAATAAAAATCCTTCCAGTAAAAAATCTACAAAAAATTTTCTTAATAATTTATGAGTACGTAATATGTTTCAACTCCATTTATGAGTACATAATATGTTTCAACTCCAACTGGAAGGATGCTCCAACTTTCCCTAACATCACCCTGCCACCCTAAAGTGTTTTCATGCTACAACTTCAAGGTTACGTCAATCACCTGCCTTGCACCACCCAACCACCTTGAAAATGATAATAGAATATGCAAACAACTGTTGGCTCCCGTACCAAGGATAATAGCTCACTTACAAAATCAAACTTCTGCAAAACAATACCAAACCAGACTACTTCAACAGTAAAACCCATACTACTACCCAAACCATACTTATAAAATTTTCTGCAAAGTGATGTGACTAGTAGACTGAATAAGAGTTCATGTACTTCTCATGCCTTCTGAAGTTAACTAAAGATGTTGCCAATGCAATTCTGGTCAAGCTGAATTGTTCCACCAATGATCAAACTTGTAAGGCAAGTTCCACCAATGATCAAACTTGTAAGGCAAACAATCATCAATTACAAACCCTTTGAATAGTGCTTTCAATGATATTACAAACCCTTTGAATAGTGCTTTCAATGATATTACAAACCCTTTGAATAGTGCTTTCAATGATATTACAAGAACTAGATTAAAACCACATGTACGTTGATCCAAGCATAAGTGTTGAATTAACTCTTAAATCACTGGTTAGGGCATGAGAATACTTGCTTGAAATTTCACACCAGATCAGCTTTGAAACAGTGACAAAATTCAGCCAATTAAAGTTCAGTAATTAAAATAGAGGGAACCTCCAGATCCGTCTTAAATTCTGCTTAATGACCATTGTAAGAAACTATTTTTGTGCAGAAGGTGGCTTAAAAAAATGCATTCAAACAACCTCTGCCTTAACTTGATTTTCAACTTCCATAAAGTATACAAGGCTCGAAGGGGATTTAAGAGACGACCCAATTCATGGTTATAACTTTGGAAAATATTGCACTTTAGAAGAGTGCGGATGGCACCAATTGATCATCAAGAAGTCATGGGCCAACATTTCTCTAGAACTCAGATTGATCACATATTTGTAGCCCACCTATATCCCCTTCAAACGAAGCTCGGGTCTTCACTGAATTGAGCCCTAAAAAGTGTCGAATTGTTAGGCCAACGTTTCTCTAGAACTCAAATTGATCACATATTTATAGCCGACCTATATCCCCTTCAAACAAAGCTTGGGTCTTCACTGAATTGAGCCCTAAATAGTGTCGAATTGTTATCACATAAGTGCCTCAGAGGCTCGGATTCTTACCACTCTGTTCGAAGACGATTGAATAAATGACCTTCGAGAGTGGCGGAATGTCCCTTAACCAACAACAAAGCTTTGAAGGTATACTATTCTTGGATTGCTTTATAGCCAGACAGCGAATCCCTTTCAGACGTGCGGATTTCTATGAGTTTTGCAATGGAATTTTTATAAGCTACAATTAGGTTCGGTGCAAGAACATGGCCGGATTTAGCTTAAACATCTGAGGTCAAACTTACACCAAAAAAACTCTGAATTTTACCCAAAATCAAAAGAGCCATTCCACCTGCAACAGAGAAGGAACCCAACGTATACCCATGGTAGACAGATAAACGTTAAGCCCAAACCAAACTCAGAACTTCGACCACTCCTTAAGATATGCTTCGACTACTCCTGGCCGCAAGGATTTCTAAACTTTAGATCTGTGTTTGATGAGGAAAATAATAGCCCTTAAAGTTTTTTAGAAGACATTATTGAGGGAGCTGACTAGCAATTTTCGAAGGGAAAATAAAATTAAAATTAAAATTATTTTTTCATTTGGGACAAAAAAATTAAATGAGGCCAACTTTTAATTTTAAAATTAAAATTCTTTTGGAGCTAAAATTATTCTTAACTTTAGATTGACTTTAATGAAGATGGAAAATGGAATTCAAATTTCAAATTTCATAGTTTGGAGCAAACATTAATTTAATAAATTTGTTTTAAGCCCACAAATCAATAATAAGTTGTCATGTCACCTTAATTCGGGTTTTGACCTTCAAGATGGGGGCTTCATCTCTTACACTTTGTAGCTCTCATGACGTATCATATATCATCGAAATTAGCATATCATATACGGTTGGAATTAGCAAGATGGGGGCTTGATCTCTTACACTTTTTAGTTCTCGTGACGTATCATATACCGTCAAAATTAGCATATCATATACCGTCGAAATTAGCAAGACGAGGAGAATCCAATAAAGGTGGTCTTGTTTAAAAAAACCATGAATTGCCATGCATTTTAGTCAACAAAGGCTGGGAATATTCTAGTGTTGCTTGGTTGACATCAATGACAACCAAAATTTAATAGATAACATTGTTTGTATTCTTTATATATTGATAAAAGTTATTTTTATAATATTATTTTTGTGATAATGTTTTTAAAAGAAATTTAAATGAGTAGATACTTTTCCATTAATTTAAGTCATAATTTTTTTTTAAATTTATTTAGCTATAATTTTTTAAGTTTAAAAAGAAATATATTTCTAAAGACTTATGTTATCCATAATGTTTAAGAAAACTTTTCTGATTGAGATAGGCCCCAAAAATCCTATGTGATCTCAATCCGAAAAAATTCTCTAAGAAATATATTATTAATTTTTTATATAACCATTTAATATTTTTTAAATACTTTTTATTAAATTTTTTATTTAAAATAATAAAATAATTATTAAATGCATGCAAATTTTACCTTCAAATTAATTTATTTTTCTTTTTTTATGAAAGGGATCTCACTCTCTTCCATGAGATCCCATCCATCCAAAAATAAAAAGGTGATTTTTCTATTTCTCCTTCTTTTTCCTTTATCCATAAATTCATCACATAAACCCATATATTCATGACACAAACCCAAAAACATTAAATAAGAATCACAAACCCAAAAACATTAAATAAGAATCTGTTAGTTGGAAGAAGTGATGTATTTTTCGGTGATAGGGTTCAAATAAATTACTTATTGTGAAATTAAGTAGATGCGCTTCATCTTGGACTATATGTATACAATCTGACACATAATTTTGTTTTAAGATCACATTCGTGTCAGGAATACATTTGATAAATTGCATTTGGAGAATCTCTTATATAAATTATATATAGCTTTTTCTGACCTGGAAAAAAAGTTGCATTGGGAGAATGTAAAAAAACTCAACAACAATTCGTTTATTCGTTTATTGTATTAGAGATTCACGTGATTTCCATTTTTTATGACAAAAACTAGTACTAAGAGTGATTTAAAATCATGTAATTTGTCAAACATTCGGCACAATCTAAAAAGTATGTTTTCCATACAATTCTTTTAGGAAAAAAAGGCCATCCTACTCTAAGCCTCTTTCAATGATTGGTATTGAATTCTATCAATCATACTTTTTAAGAAATTGTCGGTCTTTAAGAGCTACAATTAGGTTCGGTGCAAGAACATGGCCGGATTTAGCTTAAACATCTGAGGTCAAACTTACACCACAAAAACTCTGAATTTTACCAAAAATCAAAAGAGCCATTCCACCCGCAACAGAGAAGCAACCCAACGTATACCCATGGTAGACAGATAAACATTAAGCCCAAACCAAACTCAGAACTTCGACCACTCCTTAAGATATGCTTTGACTACTCCTGGCCGCAAGGATTTCTAAACTTTAGATCTGTGTTTGATGAGGAAAATAATAGCCCTTAAAGTTTTTTAGAAGACATTATTGAGGGAGTTGACTAGCAATTTTCGAAGGGAAAATAAAATTAAAATTAAAATTATTTTTTTCATTTGCGACCAAAAAACTAAATGAGGCCAACTTGACTTAGAAGGCTATTTTGAATTTTAAAATTCAAATTCTTTTGGAGCCAAAATGATTCTTAACCTTAGGTTGACTTTAATGAAGGATGGAAAATGGAATTCAAATTTCAAATCTCATAGTTTGGAGCAAACATTAATTTAATAAATTTCTTTTAAGCCCACGAATCAATAATAAGTTGTCATGTCACCTTATTTTGGGTTTTGACCTTCAATATGTGGGCTTCATCTCTTACACTTTGTAGCTCTCGTGGCATATAATATACTGTCGAAATTAGCATATCATATATCGTCGGAATTAGCAAGATGGGGGCTTCATCTCTTACACTTTGTAGCTCTCGTGACGTATCATATACCGTCGGAATTAGCAAGACAAAGAGAATCCAATAAAGGTGGTCTTGTTTCAAAAAACCATGAATTGCCATGTCATTTTAGTCAACAAAGGCGGGGAATATTCTAGTGTTGCTTGGGTTGACATCAATGACAACCAAAATTCAATAGATAACATTGTTTGTATTCTTTATATATTGATAAAAGTTATTTTTATAATATTATTTTTGTAATAATGTTTTTAAAAGAAATTAAAATAAGTAGATACTTTTCCATTAATTTAAGTCATAATTTTTTTTTTTAATTTATTTAGCTATAATTTATTAAGTTTAAAAAGAAATATATTTTTGAAGACTTATGTGATCCATAATGTTTAGAGAGAGAACTTTTCTGATTGAGATAGGCCCCAAAAATCCTATGAGATCTCAATCCGAAAAAATTCTCTAAGAAATATATTATTAATTTTTTATATAACCATTTAATATTTTTTAAATACTTGTTATTAAATTTTTTATTTAAAATAATAAAATGAATTATTAAATGCATGCAAATTTTACCTTCAAATTAATTTATTTTTCTTTTTCATGAATTTTCATTATTTTTACCAACCTTGCTTCTGGTTGCTCACTCTCTTCCATGAGATCTCATCCATCCAAAAATAAAAAGGTGCTTTTTCTATTTCTCCTTCTTTTTCCTTTATCCATAAATTCATGACATAAACCCATATATTCATGACACAAACCCAAAGACATTAAATAAGAATCTGTTAGTTGGAATCTGTTAGTTGGAATAGAAGTGATGTATTTTTCGGTGATAGGGTTCAAATAAATTACTTATTGTGAAATTAAGTAGATGCGCTTCATCTTGGACTATATGTATACACTCTGAAACATAATTTTGTTTTAAGATCACATTCGTGTCAGGAATACATTTGATAAGTTGCATTTGGAGAATGTAAAAAAACTCAACAACAATTCGTTTATTGTATTAGAGATTCACGTGATTTTCATTTTTTATGACAAAAACTAGTACTAAGAGTTATTTAAAATTATGTAATTTGTCAAACATTCGGCACAATCTAAAAAGTATGCTTTCCATACAATTCTTTTAGGAAAAAAAGGCCATCCTACTCTAAGTCTCTTTCAATGATTGGTACTCTTTCAATGATTGGTATTGAATTCTATCAATCATATTTTTTAAGAAATTGTCGGTCTTTATGAAAATACTCAAACATCTCTAGGTAACGATTTCGTTAATATTCCATCTTGTTTCATTATTTTGATTTCCTCTCATATTAGCGTATTTACTTATCCATTTTTTATTATTCAATTATTACACACTTGCTATTTTGGATCTTTCTACATTATATGCCCATTTCCCTAGCTTCTAGCCACCTCAAATTTATACTTTACATTCTCTATTCAGCTAAGGATTTGATTCGATGAGGCAAACATGTTAAGAACAGTTGGGAGTTGGAATTCTGCTCCCTTGATTTTCTCATCCAACCATGGTAAAGCTATGACGAGACATTAACTATCATGAGACATCATTTCCAGCCCTTTTGATAGTAATGATTTTCTTAAAAAAGAAACATCACAAAAGCAAAATTATATAATATCCAAATCTTCGTTCTATAAATTTATTCTTCAAATATTTGTGAAAAAATCAACCTCAGCAGAATGACTTCCTCAACTCACTTCTCACCAAAACAATATTCATTAACATCCACTATCCCATTCAAAATTCATTTTCCTCATCCAATTAACTTCGCACAATGACTTACTCAGCTAACTTCTAACCAAGGAAATATTCATAATTATCCAATATCCCATTCAAAACTCATTATCCTCACGTGGTAAACTTCTGCAAATATAGTGCATACAACTCTAGCTGCTGCTCGGGCAAGTTACTTATATTTTATAATATGGATCATAAATATTACTAGTGTTTCTATGTTTTGTGTATCAATGACGATGCTCCATCCTATCTTATGCTACGCCACTAAAGCATTTGCACGAACCCTCACAAAGGAAAACAGCAACCACCAACAATCTTCGCTTTCCCGGTAACAATACTCAACTAACTACATATTTTTATCTGTTTTAACATGGGGAGGTTGCATTTATCCTATTGCAATCTCCGTTCCATGTGTACCGCTCTCCGCGTTGACATTTTACCACCATATAACCTCAACTCCGGTAACTCTCGAGATTAGCACAAGTACCACACAACCCGCCAATAAAAAAGGGCCAGGCTTGAACACTCGGAAGGCAATTGGAGTTGCCACCTAGTTTTCGGAGACACTAAAAGGTTAAAAACTAAGATGGGAAAAGTGATTAAAGATAGGCCACAAGTTAATTGAGAGTACTCTTGTTTTTAATGTCCTGCGATTCTTAAGATTTATGCGTGGCTTTGGTTAGGGTCATTACCACAAAGATAGATTAACAAGCAAATTAAATGAAGTTACAATGGAATAAATTCTGGCACAGCAAGTGTCGCTTCTATTGGCCAATTGCATGATAGTTTTAAAGTTAGTGATCTCGTAAGTTGGCACTATATGGGGCACTTACATGGATCGTGCCTTGTACTGAAAAATGATCAAGTCAAACGATTATTGTCCTAACAGCTCTAAAGAATGGTATGATACATTGCTAGAACATGGTTCAAATTCAGTACTATGTTTTGTGATTCTAGTGGATGGGCACCTTGATATGAATGCAAGCTAGTTCTGGAAATGTAAAAAATACAAGACGACTGTAATGGAATTAGTTATTTCAACCCTCGGTCATTTTGTCACTTTAGATTTGGCTTCAGCGTGAAAAAAAGTACATGCTCTTAATACTTTCGACTAAAAGCAATCTTAAGCTTGAACAGAATCCTGAATTAGTAGGAGTTCTCTCATGGATTAAGCTTCCAACCATTCAATCACCTCCTACGAGCTCCTGAATTCGATATCCGCTGTGGTGCTTGTCCTGCAGCCTGCTCCTCTGGCATATTCATTGCCTGGGTTACGGAATTCATAACAGTCAAACCCAATGGAACAAGGTACATCCACTGCAAGAAACATTTTGAAGTGTTAACCTTACACGCAGATCTAAATATCTCCATCCATTTACTGCAGCTACACAAATATGAACTTGACAGTTTTATTTAGACATTCATTATGTTTAGAACGAAAATAGAATTGATATAGCAATATAGGGCAAGCCACTTACATATTTGGCCCAGAATGACCTCTCTGGGGGTTTGATGGTTTCATCCAGTTCAATTGTCCTTTTGACTCCTAGAATATCTTCAGTCATTGGAGGCAGCCTACAACCCAAAAAGGACCATGCTTTAAGGTTACTGCAGCCAAAGAATCATGCTCTCTAAAGCCAGAAAAATTTTCTCTGGCAGAATATCTACTCTGAAATTAGTAAATTTGAAGTTATATTTATTCACAAGGTACATGTTTCCCAATCTCAACATTTTTTATCTGACAAGTCATTTCATATAAAACCATGCATAATTCTCCAAATAGTTGGAAAATCCTAACAAACCTCCAATCAGAACTCCCACTATAAAAAAGTTATCATGTTTCAGTCAAAATCAGAAGGAACAAAAGCCTAAACATCTAGATTATAAACTACCTTGAAGACTGTTCACTGCTTTTCAATAGTGTCTTTGAATTGAAGGACCATCGTTTTGGCTGCATCCAGAAGAACAATTTTGCCAGATTATATAAAACACTTGAAAACAACCAAGAAAGAAAGCATATATTTTGCAGCAACAAAAATGACAGCGTATATTTTGATCTTCATTTTCAATCGAAGAAAAACAATATTATTTACGGTCCACATAATTTCTCCAACTTACCATCCATAACATCTATGTGCCCTGCCTTTTTCCAGAACACAATTTGAAATTTGATTTTACTGGTTAAAACAATACGTACATTTGTATTAATCTGCATGTAGCTTCTCCTCCCAGGTAAGCTATGTAAACTGGTTCAGATGATAACGAATTTGCTGAAAAGCTAAGAGGGATAGAAACAGACAAATGTCTCTGTTGGCATTGAACTTATATATTTGATCCAAGAATCAGGGAGGTTTAGAAAATGCGTGACCCTTAAAATATTTGACCCTTCCACCAAAGGAAAGCTACTTGCAATAAAAATGGACTTTGAGACACATTGAAGCTAACAAACCTACGTATTTGTTTGTAAGATATGATACAGAAAGTGGACGGACCTGGGGGACTCTGGGATACTATCATACTATGAGACATGGAGAATATTAATACAAGCAGCGAACAATTTCAAAGTCGAAACCTTTTATGTCCTACAGAGAATTTAGAAAGCCTGGCAAGAGGAAGGGATCTTTCTAAAGTGAGATAGAGATAACCTAAAGGAGCCAACATAACATACTTCAATCGTTGCTAAATCAAAATTATAAACCAAGAAAATAGACAGTTAGATCATATTCTCTTTCTTAGAGGAAAGTTTCTGAACGAGAAATGGATATCCTCTTCGCAAAAGTTCTGCAACAGTAGCAGGTAAATAGAAAAGAAAACATAAAGCAACTATTCTCTCACCGCCATATTATGTAGAGGATTTTGTCCGACTGAATTGCATACAAACATTTAGATTCCAGATTTGAATGATTGGCCATTTCCCAACAGAACTATTGTCACCCATGTTTGACAAACAGGGTATTTCCACACAGGTCAAACATTTCAAGTAACTGCTCACACAAATGGATCAAAGATCAGTACGCCAGTGTATTTGTTGACACCTAATCCTCTGCGATTGGGTGAATTTGGAATGTGAACAGTCATCAAGAAGATGAACTGAGCAGTCACATTCTTTGTATATAGCAATAGCTACCTAATGAAATAAATCGTATCAGTTTTTCCAAACTGGAGTTACTCCTGGTCTGACATGGTATCAGAGCCAGCTCCTCTTTTTAGCCTTTGTGTCCGTGTAACTCCTGGTCTGCTCCACTTCTCCCCATATAATTCAATAACTGAGTACCTTACCTGCTTCTGTCTGCCATCCCTACGCTCTCTGTCTGATATTCCTCTGACATGGTATCTCTGCGCTCTCTGACTGACATGGTATGAACCCCTGAGACTGCACACTGCCTGGTTTGAACGCCTGGACATGTGATAATCCCTGAGAAACGTGGAGATGTGCTGCTGGAGTGTGAGATAACTCCTGCGTTCTCCGAATAGAAGTTCGAGAAGCATCCAATGTTGGTACTCAGGTTGACATGCGTACTGCCGCGAGTGTTCAAGAAAAGGGTGGTGGCGTACATTGATAGTTGATGCTTTGGTCCGTGGGGTGCGTTCCAGAAGACGGTGGGGATGCGCTCAGTTTTCAGACGTAGTGAAGGCTTCCAAAGCAAGGTTACCCCAACAAAAATAGTAAAAAGAAAAACTGTAATGGTGAGTATAGTTGCAGCCAATTCCATCTTGAGGAGAGGATCGGGGTTTCGGATAATGCCAATATTTCTTGAAAAAAAATGCAAGCACCTGTGTATTTATATTCGAGATGTTCTGGTTCTGGTTCTGTTGAGAATTAGATAGACATTTATTACGGAATTGTTAAAGAATAATACTGTTGTATGGTTGGGTCAGTGGGCTTTTAGTGCAGCAGATGTGATATCAATGTTTACAATTGGCCTCCGGCGTACATTTAAAGAAAGGTACTGAGATGAAATAATTCTTGTTTACGTTATAGTTTGGATATTGCACTGGTCAATATACAGAGGTGTGAAATTATTGTATGGTGAATGGTGTCAAATACATTTTCAAATGTTGTTGTTTCATTGGTGGGGTGAGCGTGGAATGAAATTTTATTAATTTTTATGGCAATATGTTATATGCTTGAGAAGTGGAAGGTATAACATATATATTGTTTCTCTATCAGCATAAGTTTTTTTTACGGAATGCATTCAATCATCTTTATCGTAGGAATAGTTCTCACTGGCATGGAGAACTATCCTGATTGGTCCCGGATGATACAACACACTCTCATCTTCAATGAGTTGTGGAAAGGAGTGTGTGTCGTAGAAGTAGACAGTGACCCAGAAAAGCCTACCTCAGACAAAGAGCTCGCCATTTGGGAAAACAAGAACAGCAAAGCTTATGCATTAATCGCAGCATGTGTAAATAAAGAGGTGAGTCGCCATATTTCATCATATTCAACTGCTTTTGAAGCTTTAAAAAAGTTGAAAGAACTCTATGACTCACATTCTGCACTTGAAGTCGTCTAACTCATGATTAAACTCTTCACTCTTGAACTGCAAAATAATGATCCTCTTGCTCTTGCATCTGAAATAAAGTCTATAATGCATGATATCAAATCCACTAAGGTTGAGCTGGATATCTCTCTTATTGCTTTTCTCAAGGCACTTTATCCTACATACTCCAATTATCTTGAGTCTTTGCAAGCAAATGGAAATCTCAAAGATATAACCTTTGACTCTCTTGTGAAAAAGTTTGCTGAAAGAGAAAAAGCCTTTGGAAAGAAGACAGTCCCTGAA
>APFE031207240.1:46541-75243 GCA_000404065.3 Pinus taeda | reverse complement strand
ACATTACGTATAACTCCTACAACCTCGTTACAACCTAGTTACGCAACACACCTTTTGAAGGGCTTATACAGGTAGACTAAAAGCAATGTAAATTGTATTGAAAATAGGGGGCACAAATTCTCATTATTTATTTTATATGAATCCGATGACTTCACCATCTAAGATAAATGCCAAATTTCTCATCTCTCAGTGCAGGAGGATTCGATCTAGTCGTTCTGAGACAAAATTTGATCCGTAGAGGAGGAGAAGGTTCTATCATCTTGTCCTAAGTACTTAAGATTATCTGAAGGCCGAGATCATGACTTCTAAAGAAACAATGTGTGGGCTCGCTGGTGTAGGTAATCATGAAATAATTATGTAGGTAGCATGAGATCTAGAAAATGACCATGGTTTTGGCCAAATGTCAATCTCGTCCCATGATATTTTACTAAAATTCGATGAATATAGAGAGAAAAGAAAATGGACATAGAGAGAAAAAAGAGGGCAAATTTGTAGCCGTGGTTGAATGAATGCAAATCGAAGAGATGAATGCAGATACATCCAATTTTCTATGACGAGTGTTTGAATTTGAAGCGTATTTTCTGATCGATTTATACAGGGGTTGAACCGGATGTTTTCCAGTCAACATATCTTCCTAACACGAGTATCTTTTAGGTAACCAAGAGTTTCCGGGAGGTGGTATCTGCTGAGAACATGGAAAATACTCAGAAGAGCCATGGCGTAAAGAGCAGGGATGCCTATGATGTTGCTGCAGAAAAATTGCTGCAAGGGAAAGGGAAAGAAGCTACTACCAATACTAAAAATGGTAAAAATATTAAAAATGACAAGGAAATCTCAGATTTTGTGGAAACAAATCATCGGGGTTGAGTCAAAATTCCTTCAACAGAGAAAACATGAAAGTGGGTTTTGGTAAATGCAAAGCAATATGAGGGAATTTTAAGGCGTAGGCTTGCTTGCCTTAAATGGGGACAAATGAGAATAAAATTGATCCAGAGAAAGAAAATAAATAAGAGAAACAAAAATAAAGAAGAACCAATCATTTACAGTCCTTTTGATGTTCATGGTGTCCAATTGCAAGGAAAAGGTTTACAGCATATCACTTTTGAAATCTTCTAGCATATTTCCAATTTCACCCTTGATGGATGAGTTGGAGGATGATGTACTAGCCATAGGTTGACTACCCCTACCCTTTTTCCTGGTTTCCCTAGAATGGTTTCTAAAGATAGTATTATATCCTCATAGGGTAATTGGTAGATATCTCCTCTTGCTATCATATATAAGTTATCCAAAAGATCCTCCCTTACCCCTCTAAGAAGGACCAACTTTAGTGACTCAGGGTCAAGTGTGCACCTAGCCCTTTTGTAATTGATCTCAAATATTTCTTCATAGTCTTCTAAGGATTCATCCTGGCCTATGGTCATCGTGAAAATATCTTCTTTAGTTTCCTTTGACCTATAGTAGTCCCTATATTTTTTGTTAAATTCATGTTGCATATGAGCCCAATTTGTGATGTTATCTCTAGGTAAACCCATGAACCAGCACATGCTGCATCCTTGAGGGTAGATGGAAATAGTTTTAACTTTTGCTCATCATCTGTATAGTCATAGGTTTGGCATATAACAGCAAACTCAAATAATAAAGTGTCAGGGTCCTCTATTGTCAGGCCATGGAAATGAGGTAGAGTAGAGGGGCCTATATTCTTCATCTTAGTGTCCCCATTGGTTTCCCTAATGGGGAAGGCACCCTCAATTCTCTCTCTATTTCCTCTGTCATTTCGGTTTTCAGCCATTGGTTCAGTAGGAATGGGTTCTTCCTCTTCTTCTTCCTTGTAGGTTCCTCAAATATGTAAGGTTTCTCACCTAAAGGGTCTTCCAATTCACCGTCACTGAAGAAGAGAGAAGGTTTACTGTTGGATGTAGTGGGGGTATTTGACAAGAATTTCCTTACATTGTCCCTATTCCTACGAGGCATGAAAGGAAATTTTTTTGGATTGGTTTTTGTAAGATTATATATATATATATATATATATTATATATATATATATATATATATATATATATATATAATATATATATATATTTATATATATATAATACATAATTCATACATACATAATAATACATATACATAATACATATATATATATATATATATATATATATATATATATATATATATATATATTAAGTTAGAAAGTACTCTGCAAAAAAGTAATTGCTGATTGAATGAAAAACCACTAACAAGAAAAACTACTTGCTGAATTGAAATTCTACTTACAGAATGAAATTGTTGATCGAATGAAGGCTACTGATAGAAAAAGACTACTTGCTGAATTGAAATTCTACTTGCAGAATGAAAAGGAAAGCAGATAATGGCAAATGAAAGAAAGGAAGCTACTAACAAAGAAACTACTTGCTAAATTAAAATTCTACTTGCAGAATGGAAAGGAAAGCAGATAATGACAATTGAAATAAAGGAAGAAACTAGATTACTTTTGCAGAAATAAACTAATGGAAGAAAATTGGAGACTAGAAATAGAAGAAAGAAGTAATCACATTCTACTTAGACACCTCCCCTGCAACAACACCAAAAATTGATGAGCCTGGGAATTGCAACAAAATGTTGCAACTTCAGAGGCTACAAGCTTTACTTATCAATCTAGGGTTCATACAAACTTGGAGGTGACAATGCTATATGCAAAAGTAGAAGTGAAGGTCCTGCCTGTTTTCACTGTTCATCTGGAAAGAGACCCCAAGGGTTCCAAGCCAGACTTATAGAGGGTCAGAAGAAGCTTGATTCTTTGATGGAAGAAGAGAAACTCTATTCTAAGAGAGAGCTACTCTACTGCAGTAATGAAGAAAACAACATGCAATGCTAACTCATGCCATAACCTAATTAACCAATTAAACAACTATGCTAAGTAGAATTTATAATTCAATCACTAACCTAATGCTACTATTTAAGTTGTAGAAGTAAAGAGCATCAAACTATACTAAGGTGCAAGAAAAGAAACTAGACTAAATCTACTTTCAAGCGGAAGAGCAATCGAAGATCGAAATTGGTGAAAGGAGGACGTAAGGATGTAGTAGTGCATAGGGACCATTGGATTGATCAACGAACAAAATATGGATAGTGGAGATTTTATCGCGAGGGCTTAAGCGAATAGATGGATGAACATGGTTAATGAACAAGATGAGTGATGAAGATCTTATCATGGGTAGTTTAGTGAATAGGTGAACAAACAAGGTAACGAAGCAGATGAATGATGGAGATCTTATAGCGAGGAATTAAGTGAATTAATGGACAAACAAGGTAACGAAGCAGATGACCAGCAGAGATCTTATCATGAGGAATTAAGTGAAAGGATGGACAAACATGATTAATTGGAGGATGGATATCGGAGATTGTATCGCGGGTAGTTTAGTGACTAGATGAATGAACAGGGTTAACAGGAGATGAATGGAAGAGATCTTATCACGGAGATTAAGTCAAGAGATGGATGGATAGGATTAATCAGAGGATGGATGGTGGAGATCGTATCACGAGAAGGAAATGTATGAAAATGATGGAGTGGATTTTGAAGGCGGTAAGTAGTTTCTCCCGTGCCCTTAAAGATTTAAGCTATCTATTAAAATTTCATGTGATTATCCTAACTACGTGACACATAGCACGAGAAAACCAATTTTCTTGCATGCTCTTGGGTGGATAATGGTCATGCAAGAATCCGCACGAGATTGCACGATAGTCGTTGGATCAGGCAGGGCTGATCAACGATGGAGATCGGCCTAGCTAGTTGGCAATCGGGTGACGCAATAGCCATCAGATTAGGAGAGGCAGATCGACAATGGCGATTTAAAGTGCATAAAGTGTTGAGGTGACGCGATAGCTATTAGATCAGGCAAGGGAGATCGACGATGGGGATTTAAAGTTCATAAAGTAGGTGGAAGACTTTACGCGAGGTGGCAGTTGGATAAACTAATGAATCGGATGGTGATTGGGAAGGTTTGTTGCGGATCAGACAGTAAGGGGATTATGCATGAAGAACGTGTTGAAGGAGGTTTCAATGAAAATGATAGAAAAACCAATGAGGGTGAACAAGTAACTTCATCAAACAACAAACTCCATAGCTCACGCGAGAACTAGAAACCTGTGTTTCTGGGGTTGCTGAAGGGTTTCTTCCTCAAGTCATGGTCCCAAAGGGAAGAGATGAGGCTGAGACACCTGCAGACAACCTTATGGTGATATTTTTCTCCTAGCTAACCTGCTAATTTAAAGAAGGCACAAATGGAGGTAAACTAATGCACAACCGATCTACTCTACACTACTGTAAGCATAATACAAATTATTAAGCAAATGAACAGAAGAACCATAAATCGTCTATGCTATACTGTTGTAATGAAAATGTAGCTACTTAAGCAAATGAATAGAAAATGAGGAAGCTACTTAGGCAAATGAACAGAACCAGAAATCTATTTAAGAAAATGAATAGAACTAGGAATCTATCCTAGTATACATGTACAATAAAGAGGAGCATTGGATGCTTGGGTTGGGCCCTAACCCAAGAGCTTAAACCCTCTGAGTTAACTCAGTGTTGGCTCAAAACAAAACTCATATTTATTATAAAAACCATGGATTACATAAAAAATTGTCACAAGTCTTGTAGCTCAGAAATAAGTAGAGTTTTACAATAAGATTCTAAAGCCTACTGAGGTCCTAAGCCTCTCTATTTATACATATGAAGTCTCCAATAACTTCCTTCCCATTAGGGAGGCTTGGCTCGTCACTCAAGATAAACTGGTTTATGTAACTTTCACTTGCTTAGATGTCTTTTAGTCCTCATGATTTGGTTGTTTTCACTTCGAGCTGATGGAGGAATATTCAAATAAAAGGGTAGTAAATGTGGAGGATTTACCTCCTATAATTCCTCTCCCTTGTCCCATTCAATTTTTTACCAAGGTCTTTGCCACAGTTCCTTGGTTTTATCCTTTATTTTTGTATTACATGCACATTAGACCACAAAGAAAAATATCCAACTCTAACTCATCTCATAAACAAAATATAATCAAAAGTATGCAATAAGTTGTGAGAATAGTTGGTTTGACTAAGCTAGGAGGTCAATTAAGGCCAAGTAAGACCCATATAATTACCCAATGATGAAGCCCATCACTAGCCTAATCTGTGTTTGTTTCCACCTTCCATTCTACTAGAGAAGCCTTTATTTCTCAAGGACAAGACTACAAGTCCCCCTCTTTCGATGCCTTTTGTGATTCTTTAATAAGAGAACAAGAAAAACTCTTACATCTTGGCCTTCTTAATCTTCGAAAATCTTCTGAGAAAGCCTTAACCACCTAGCAACAACCAAATTCAAAGAATCCTAAGAATCAGTATCCTAAAAATAATGGTCTTAAACCAAACAAGGGTCCTAAGCAATTTCATTCTCAAAATGAAAAATCAATTCAACAAAATGATAATGCAAATAAAAGCAAAGGGAAGAATGCTGATAGACATTGCAACTTTTGCAATCAAGATGGCCGCTTCGAATCCAAATGCTTTAAGAAGATGGAAGCCTTGGGAGCAGCAATGAAGAAGCATAACATCCATTTGGAACACTCTTCAACTTCAACTTCATCTTCAGGAATAACGCTTTCTGCATGTGGTTGTCAAGCATCTCAGTCTGGTTATGCACTAAATATATCTTCTTCTTCTCATTCTCATGAGTGTCTCATTGATTTTTGAGCTTCTTATCACATGGCCAAAAACAAAGCCATGTTTTCTTCTTTAAATGTTTATAGCACCAAAAATATATATGTTGGTGATGATAGATCTCTTAGTGTTGTAGGGACTGGAACTATTCATCTAGACAATGGTCAATTTAATGATGTACTATGTGTTCCAACCTTATCCTGCATCCTTCTATCTATATATCATATAACTCATTCGGGTGAAGGTAAAACCATTGAATTTTCACCTCACGGTGTTGTAATTAAGGACCTCAGAGATCCTAGACAAATTTTAGATACTGGCATCGTTGATGATTCTACAAGGTTGTATAAGTTTAACAACTTTGGTCATCAACTCTTCCCCCGATATTTTTTTTCTCATAATGATGAAGTGAGAAAACTTTGGCATGAACGATTTGGTCACTTCAACTATCGCTCCCTTCGAAATCTATGTAAATAAAATATGGTGATAGGTCTTCTTATGGTATCTTATAGGGATGGTGTTTGTTCCGAATGTGTGCTCGGAAAACATCATCCGGATAGTTTTGAAAAATGTGCCTCTTGGCATGCCTTAGCCCCTTTACAACTTGTGCATAGTCATTTATTTGGTCCACTTCCAGTTTTTTCATTCTCTGGCTAGAAGTATTTATTAACTTTCATTGATGATTTCTCCAGATGCACTTGGGTATACTTCTTAAAACTCAAGAGTGAAGTATTTAACATGTTCTTGGCATTTAATGCCTTTGTTGAAAAACAATCTAGACATCAAATTCTTAAGCTAAGATCTAATAATGGTGAAGAATATGTTAACAACAAATTCATCAAATTTTGCACTAAGAATGGAATTCAAATGCAACATACTATTCCATATACTCCACAACAAAATGGTGTAGTTGAAAGGAAGAATGGCACCTTTAAAGGAAATGGCTAATTGTATGCTTCAATCTAAAGGACTTAGTCTTAATTTTTGGGCAGAAGCAATTAATTGTGAAAATTACATAGTTAATCGCACTCCTACTATGGTTTTAAATAATATCACTCCAGAAGAAGCATGGAGCTCAATTAATCCAGATGTAAGTCACTTTCGTGCTTTTGGAAGTGAAGCATGGGCCCATATTCGAGATTAGAAACATAAAGCTTTAGAACCTAAGAGTGAAAAAAAGTATTTTTCTTGGATATTCTGAAAATGTTAAAGGATATAGACTTATTCCACTTAATTCCAAAAATGTCATCATTAGAAGAGATATAAAGTTTGCTAAAAATATATTGGCCTACGAGCCTAGTTCAGTGGATGTGCCACCTCTCTCTATCCCTTCTACTTATGAAAATATTTCTTCTTCAGATGATGACAGTGAGGATGAAAATCCTCCCCCACCTTCTCAGGATCCTCCTTCAGCTCCTCAACTTCCAAAATGGGTCCATGCTACTCATTATGCAATAGGTGCTCTTGTATGTGATCCTACAGATTAGCGACATACATGTTCTCAGTTTGATAGAGCCTCTTCTTTACTGTCTCAAGCTTCAACGAATTATGATCTTAACACCTTTGCAGAAGCTTCAGGCTATCTAGATTGGGATGCAACTATGAATCAAGAATATCATTCATTATTGGAGAATGATACATGGGATCTTGTTCCTCTTCCAAAGGGACGAAAACTTGTTAGATGGAAATGGGTTTACAGAACCAAGTATGGACCATATAGAAAAGTTGATAAACATAAAGCTCATATTGTTGCTAAGGGTTTTTCACAAGTTGAAGGCATTGACTATACTGAAACCTTCTCCCCTATTTCCAAAATGAACTCTATCCGCCTTGTTCTTTCCCATGCTGCCTCTTTCAAATGGGAATTCCATCATATGGATGTGAAATATGCCTTCTTGCATGGGGACTTGCATGAATAAATCTATATGGAACAACCTACTAGCTTTATACAAACAAACTCCAGACTTGTATGTCAGCTTAAGAAATCCCGTTATGGTCTCAAGCAAGCCCCTCGGGCTTGGTATGCCAAAATGGATAGCTTCTTTTAGATACTGGCTTTTCTAGGTGTCATTCTGACAATACTGTCTACACCAAGAAAGTGGGTAAGTCTCTTAACATTATTTTTCTTTATGTTGATGATCTTATCCTTACTGGTAGTGATCCCAACCTTATAAACCATGTGAAATCCAACCTTAAAAAGAAGTTTGAAATGAAAGACTTAGGACACTTGCATTATTTTCTTGTTCTTCAAGTCTTGCAATCCAAGGAAGGTATTTCCTTATCCAATCCAAGTATTCCTGTGATCTTCTATGCCACTTTCACATGGAATACTGTAAACTAGCCCCTTCTCCCTTTTAGTCTAGAGCCAAACTTTCAGTGACTTGTACTTCCCCTGAAGTTGATGCTACCTTATGCCATTAACTTGTAGGAAAACTTTTGTATTTGACCCATACATGTCCTGACCTTTCCTTTTTTGTTGGCCTTATTGCTTGGTTTATGCAAAACCCACACAAAAGTCATTGGAAAGAAGCTAAAAGAAAACTTTGTTATGTTCAAGGTACAGTGCAGTTTGGGATTCATTACAATGCAGAAGCATCTCCTCTATTGGTTGGTTTCACTAATTCTAATTGGGCTGGTGGCCCTGATGATTTAAAGTTTATTGTAGATTATGTCTACACTCTTAGTTTTGGACCTATTACATGGGCTTGCAAGAAAAAAAGTTCCATTTCTCTTTCTTCAGTAGAAGCAAAGTATCATGGCACTGTAGAAGCTAGTAATGAAGCCCCGTGGCTTTGTCAGATCCTGTCAGAGTTTGGTTTTCAGCAGAAGCATCCGGCTACACTTTGGTGTGGTAATCAAAGTGTCATTCAACTATGCAAAGATCCAGTCCAACATCAGCATAGAAAACACATTGAACTACACATGAACTTCATCAGAAAGATCATTCATGACCATGTTCTTGAAGTGCAATAATGCTCAACCAATGATCAAATTGTAGACATCTTTACAAAGGCGCTCACAGAGGTGAATTTTACTAAACTTCGATTTATGGTTGGAGTTCAGGAAGTTGTCACTAAGGGGGGATAGGCTCTAATTCCTCCTTCCTTCTCATATTATGTCATATTTGTACATCCTTCAATCCTATCCTAAGTTGTTGTTAAGGGGGGGATGTTATGATATTCCAACATATAGGAAATAGTTAAGCATAACTTGGTCTAGAATAGAGTTAGGTAAAGTGTGTTTCTTTACTATGTAAATTTGTAACTTACAATCTGACAGTCACGATATGTTCTAGACATGGAGTGATCTGATGGTTCATTCTCTTCTCAGTATTATCGACACTTGATCCATGGCTTGACACCTGTTTGGTCTATGATCTCTATATAAAGAGCATGGAGGGTCATTTTTAGGGTAACCATTCATGAGAGAAGCTTATGTAAATTTTCTTTCTCTTATTAATAAATTTCCTGAAGTGGCCATGTTAGCTCAAGCCATGGACTATTTCCCTCTTTGAGGGTTTTAACCACATCAATAATATTGGTGTATTGATCTATGATCTATTTTTGAACGATATCCTTTGGTGTTCTATCTAAGGAACTTACCCTGTAAATTCCTACACAGACTCTGTTGGCTTAATGGGGCCTGACCCAGGTTCAAAAATTTTTAGCCAAACAAATATCGACACTACTGACCCTTTTGGCAACAGGCCATAGAGCGCGAACTGAAGTCTCACCTGAGGTAGTATGGGAGGGTGCTGGAACCAGGTTTCCGCACCTTGGGGATGTCTTGATGTGCTCTAGGGTTGCGTAGATTGATCCTATGCACTACGTTGCTTTCGTGCAGCTGTATTTTCAGAGTAACTACCTTCGTCAAGTGTGAATGCAATTTACCCTTTTCTGTGCTTAATATTATTATAGATATTGTGTTAACTTATGAAGGCACCATACTTTCAGTTATCATTTAACATAAAAATATACGCACATAATCATAAATCATGAATAGATGCATAAACCAGAATATAGAAATAGATACTCAATATTCCAAAATCAACTTATCTTTATTAATGCCTTTGTCAGTTACAATCCACTTCCTACCCTGCGCACATAGCTTCAGACTCTACCAGGCCTTTGCACACATCATTGTGGAGCCTCTATCCCTACTACAACTCTCAAATCAGACTTATAGATTCAGAGCAACTGCTGCTGTCAACAACCCATGCACTATAGATCTACTTTAGTCCTCTCTAAAAGTGTCTTCTACACCTAGAATCTTGCCTTATTTATACACTCTCATGGTCCACGGACCATGGGCAACCCGACTCACTTTCTATTATTTTACCTTATTTTCAGGCAGACTACCCTTTAACTGGACTCATTACAACTCACACTCCATATACTTCGCGGAGCCTTTACAATACCAATATCCCCAAAATTGTGGGCTTTAAGCCAAAAACCCATTACGTGGGGGACCCACTGCCCAACAGGCCCCCAAAACAAACATCGTGACTCATCTCGAGTCACCTAGCTGGCGCAGTAATCTTAGCAAAAAGTTCATCTAGCAATATTTGTGCTTCACTTACGTCCGCAACACATTCCTCTGCTATCTACTGTATCAAATGTGCACAATGTTCTAATGCATCGTTGTTAATGGCATCCACTTGCCTTTTTTCATATGTGTCCAACATTTGGGTCAGCTTGCTCTCTATTGTGGCAGTGACCATGAATGCTTCCTTGAGCCAAGGTTGTATGCGCGCTTTAAGCCCAACTTCTTTATATTACTTAGAGTCCACTCATTCTTTTAGATATTGGGCCTGCCTTATCTTCGCCAAGTTCTAGGTGAGGGTGACCATCTACGCGGTTCCCCGAACATCGTCATAAGCATGCTGAAATACCTGCACTTTCATCTCTAACTATCGTAGCGTTGGGTCCTCCTGGAGTGAAGTAAGCATTAAGAGGGACTGGTCCAACAAACCAGTGTTGTCTTGTACAACATGCTCTATCTCTTTCAACCCCAATTGAATGGCTTGATGGTGCTACTCTCTAACTTTCGGGGTTATAGAGGATTACACCTGCAATTGCAGCTCTGCTATCTGCAAGATCAACTCCAAATGTACCTTCGCAGCCTCCTCATGGGTCCTGTGAACTCTAGCTGCCAGTGGACGAATCTTTTCTGATATGGGGAGTTTCGCTAGTATGACCAACTCTGCAATACTACTACAAGCTTCCTCCATTGCCTATTCTACTCCTTGGTTTTGGGCTACCAAGCTATCGCACTACAAGCTAAGCTATTCTAGCTTTTCCTTTTTCTCACTTAAGATTTGGAGAGCACAACCCTCCCTGGCACAAATCTTAGTAGTTACCCCTTCCTGCAGTTGTTGTAGGGTTTCTCTGGGAAGGGTGGCCAAATTCAACCCCTAGGCCCTTATGTCACCTTCGGTTTCTGCTAAGATGGCTCCTTCTAGTAACATGAAAGTGTTCATTGTGCTTGCGCGCAACATCTGTTCAGCCTTGGATATACCTTCTGCAAGGTGCAGTGTCATCATTCCTAGGGGTTGCACCTGTAATGCCTGCAACTATGCTCTGAGCACCCCCAACATAGTTGTCTGCTCTGTCATCAACTCTGCCAGAGCATCCTTGTCAATAAAGGTTCCTCCCATGGACTCTATTATCTTGGTCCTCTTTCGCGTGGAAGGTTGCTCCTGGATGCACGGCCTCTTGAGTTGAGTCACATTTGTTGTAATGTTCATGCATTCCTGTGTCTCCACCTCCCGCTGTATATTCTACTCCATGGGCATTTCTTGGCCTTCCTTGGCTTCCTCAGTGGGCGTGGTTGTGGTTTGTGCCATTTGTTCTAGCATGGCTGCCTCAGCCATCGTCTGCTGCATGGCCGCTTCCTATTCCTGATGCTTTTTTCGGCTAGCTTCGTGATGAAAAGCTTGGTCTCCTTCTTCTCTTGTTGTGCTGCAATTTTTTCCAATTCTAGAAAGTCCGGGGTGCACCACTCCAGAGACCATGACACCATTGCTTCGAAGATTGCATCATCTGTGGCAATGAACAACAAATTTTCCCATGCTCAGGATGGATCCTTGCACACTAGGATATACATGTTATGCATATCTACCTTGATTTCCTCCACACTCTTTAAATTGTTATATACTTTCAAGGACAAGCATGACCTACAGTTGATCCATGTTCATAAAATTTCCTCTACAAATGTCCAAAATACCTTTATCTCTCGAATCCTTGCTACATCTTTGGTCGCCCAGAGCGACGTATACCTCATGGCCTTGGGTATGTTCTGCTCCATAGCGGGAAACTGGCTATCTGATGGCAGCTCCCCGGCAATCAACAGGATGTATAAGAGCACCCACTCATAGTGGAAGGTCTTACCATTGTCCTGTGCTTCCCGGTAGTTCGTAAAAAATTTGTCATAGAGAAACGGTGCCTAATTGAACTAAACCCCTTCTGCACACTACTCTGCCAACGCAATTACAGATGCAAGTACTTCATCTACACGGTGTTTCCTCATGAGCTTGCTGGCTAGCAACTAGGTGGTAATGCGCACCCCTCGATATTTGATACTTGCTATTACGTACCCTCACTTCTTTTTCTCTAGATTATAATTGGCCTTCACAGCTTCTGCTAGGCCAAAGTCACTACTCTTTCTATCTATGTCTGTGGGATTGCTTCCTTTAATTAGCAGCCACGAAATTATGTGAATTAAGTCAGTCGTGATGGGAATCAGCTCTTCCAGCCACAAATACCCATCATGTAATAGACACAGTAGCTGCTGGATGACAAATATAGTGATAGGCGAGCGGTGGTAGTGGGATATCCACCGCAGATGTAGTAACCCTGCCTTCTCCACTCCTCGCAACCATTTCTATTATCGTAGTCTTTCCATGGCCAACTGTGGGAACTTCTCACAATCCGAAAGGTCCCAGTCTTCGAATTTTATATTCGGTACCCGTCCCAGTAGTGGACTGTCAAACATGATATCATCCAAAAGGAGCAGGGTCTGGAGCGCATTCTCCATTGCCTCCAGGTCCTTTGGTATCTTGGTTGTCCCCTTCCATGGGGGAATGTAGGAGGATAACTCTATCATTGAAGGTGTTTGGGAGAAATTTCCACCTCATCGTCCTATGCCTCAATTTGAGCTATCATGTCTTGCAGATCTTCCTTCTCTTCTTTTGTTTCAATAGTGATAGCTTTGCCCTTCTGGACCAGTGATATTTTACTAACTCTTGGGTGTCATGGTGATACCCAGATTGGCCCCATTGGCTATTTGTTTTTCTGTGATCGTAGCGTGCATGGGGACTTAGGTACCTCTAGTGCACCTGCTGTCTCTTCGGGCTCCTCCTGGGTCACCCAGGTTTCTTGGCTACCTCCCATAATTCGCAGTCTGGTTCTTGACATTGTGTTTATATTGGATTTGGTCAGTCGTGTAGTCACGGGTGGTAAGGTAGCTTAGGACTCACAACTCTATACTACCTCAATTATTAAAAACCCTAGAGCTACTTGAAAGCTACCCCATGGAATTTTATAGTGACAGTCAGATTTGAATTTAGCCCTTCCCTCCATTTTTGAGTCCTTAGTACCTGCTTGGAGGTAGATCTTCCTGAATATAGCTCGTAATTCATGTCTTAATGGCCCACTTCGCGCTCCTTTCTGCATTAAATTAGCCTTCTTGTCATGAACAATGTCATCAATGGTCACCCCCCAGCCTATCCACGTGCAGCGCATCCTCTTAAGCACAATTTTGAGCCTTGTGATAGACGATCTCTACGTGAAACCTCCTTTCCGCACAAATTTCCTACAACCTTGTTTATAGTCTCGTGCCTTCTTTCAACTTCTTGGAGTGCTGAGACTGTGCCTTCTACAGATAGTTATTTGGTCGCACCCCTATTGGGAGGCTTCATTTTTCCTGCTAGCTCGGGCTTCAGGCCCCTTCCACATGCCTTTGTGTCACGTCCCTCTTTGTATGGTACCTCCCTTGTTTAGTAAGGTGCAGTTGCAGCCATAATAGCAAGGTCAAAATTTCTTCTAACGCAGTGGTAGGGCTAGCTGGACTCGGTCTCATCATACTTAGTTTCTCATGGCCCACTTGGGTGACTTAAGTTTCCAGTTTGCAGATTTTTTTATCCAATGTCATACTTCTCTTCCTCAGCCATGTGCACTCATCATCGAGTTCATGAAGTTTCATGCTTCCACGCTGAAGGTTTTCTTGCAACTACTTAATTCCTTTAACTAGGTCCTTGCATCCTGTCCTGATTGCAAGAGCCATAGTCTAGGTATTTTTTTCTTCCCTCCTGTTCTCCTCTCTTCTTATCATCATTGGAATCATTTCCGCATTCTAGGTTTTTCTTATGGTTCTATCAGCCCATCGAACCATAGGGACGTGCAGGTCCACATCTGATCGTCCCACCTGGTAAACTCTCTTCACGATCCCGCATAGCCTTGTGAATGCTCTATCATGGGGTATTTTCGATGTGCGTCACTCTTTCTACTGCCGCATCGGGTCCTGATTTTTTATCCTTAGCCTAGGTTGTGCCTGCCCAGCATGCGATTGCACCCATCAACACAGGTGGGTGGAAAAAATGCTTTGCCCTGGTTGCCTGACCCTCGTTTGAAGCTGGGGATTTTGTAACCGCAAGTGCATGCTTTTTCTATGTTCACACCAGCTTCCAATATTCTTTTAGTGCTTCTACCACCATTATGTAGGTGTCGCGAATAATGCCCAATCCATCGCATGCTCTTGTTTTTCTACTAACCTTCCAATTTTGTCTAAGAGTTCATCCCCACCTTTGTCCCCATCATATGTTGGTAGTTCCCTGGCTTCAGTTGTCACATACCACAGTGATCTAATCATCATGTTGCAATTTAGCATTGATACTTCATGCAACTGGTTCTGCCAATGTTCTATTTCTTCATCTGAATCCGAAGTACAAGCACTGTCACACTCCCATGAGATTCTCCCATCTTCCTTTGGGTTTACCCTATCCTGATCTTCCGCTATTATCTCGTAAATTTAGTCCAGCTCATCGTCATTGTCATCTTCGCGTAGAGACTTTTTCTCGAAAGTCATTTTTTGCTTCTTCAGGTTGATGATTCCATTCATATTCGTAGCCCAATCTATCCCTAATAATGCGAGGAAAGGGTTACTGTCATCCATAGTCTCTATTACCTCAAACTTCGTCTATGTGCTTGCACCTTCAATATCCATGGTTACCCCTTGCAGTCTTCCCATGGGCATGATCTTTTGTTGGTTCGCCATCCATTATTGAATAGGAGACCACTCTAACACATGTAGGCCCATTCGCTCCCAATTCTATTTTGGTAGCACATTTGCATCTGAACCTAGGTCAAGGACTACCTAATCCATCTCATATTCACCAATTTGCACCATTAGCTACATTTCTCTCCCAATACGTAAAGCATACTTCCCCATCTTTCAAACTACATGTAGTTCCCTTGATCCTGCGCACCTAGTGATTAGCTCTTGGAGTCCTTTAACTACCTTATTATCTTGTAGCAGCTTCATGCATGTCTCTAGAAAGGTAGTAAGCATAGACAGATCCATTCCCAATTCTGGTTGATTCTTACTACCTGAAGTAGAGGACTCCTTGAAGCTCTTCTTAGCTTCCATAACTGTTTCCTTTGTGCATTCCGAGTCAAGTTCAGATTCCTTCATAGGGGCCTTGCAAACCCATGTATCATCCTCAGGTTGCTTTCCCTTATCTTCCCTTATAGTTGCACCACTTCTAAGCACCATATTTACGTTGGGGCCTTCTTCGCATTCTGACCTCATCATTTGGATATTTTGAGTTGGAGTAGGTTATAGTACCCCTTTCTCGCACATCTGTGTAATCAACGTTGGACAATGTACAACTTCATGGTCAAACTGATAACAATACAGACTACATATTCTAGTCAGATTTGTACAATCTCGCATGTAGTGCCCAAGTCCTCCACAATTGTAGCAAATTAACTGTTTGCACCATCGTCCTGGTCCCATTCCTCCTTGTCCTTGACCTTGTCCTTGAAATCCCCCCCGTGCGATTGCTACAACTGGATTGAGGCCTCACATTTCTTTCTGCATTCGATAAGTTGGGTTCCTATCCATCATCAACTCATAGCTCCAACATGTCCACTCCTTTTGACCCACTGACCTACAAAATTTACAATACAGTTGCTGCGGAGTCTGGGTATACTTCTGCAACAGGTGACAGTTGTCTATCGCGTGCTTTCCTCCCACCTGACAAATCGCACACTAGAGTGTGGTGGGCGAACTCGACCCTACTTGTGCCTCTGGTCTCAACGGCATCGATGCCCCTCCCGCCAAATAGTTCGCAAATACAAGACAGTGATCCTTATCATGACCTTGGCCTTTGCATTTTATACACCACACTTCTTCACATGCCTCTGGCCGGAGTGCCCTATCCTGCTTCAAACTTTGCATCTCCAAGCATGGGTTTTGTAGTTGCGCATGGATTTGTTGGACTCCCAACCTTGAGTCCTATATTGGTGTTTCATGCAGCCTCATTGCCATTTCTAATGCCTCTGCCTGGGTTGAGATATTTTGTTGTGATAGTGCCATCCTCAGTTGTGGTGTCAAAGATGCCACAAACCACACGCAGTGCTGTGCATCCGTCAGTGTCATATTAGCCTCATGGATCGTACTTTTCATCCTTTGATCTAGATCCTAGGGGTTTCACCTAGAACCATCATGATCTCCTTGAATCCAATGATTGACTGCGTCTCCGATTTTGGTCAGCTAAATTCTTTGTTCGATGCAATCTGAATTTCTGTTATTCCAGCATTCGGATGATCATTTGAGTGCTTGATATACCAAGTCAGTGCATGATCCTGTAGTGCACTTACCAGTGTGGCCTTCTTAATGTTATCATCTGTAACCCTATGCTCTCCCCACACTACTCTTACTATGAACCAAAACTGATCGGGATCTTTGTTTCCTACTCCTTTGAATACATGCAACTTGATCGCACTCGTCATGCTAAACTGCTGGTTTGGTGGAGGCGGAGTGGGCAAAGTTGGAGGTGAAGAAGGTGATGGGAGTGGTGGCTTTAGCGGAGATGATAACTGTGGAATGCGTTGCCCAATCAAACTGACCACACTCCTTGGAGAAACCCAACCGCGCACTTCCTCACTTGCTCACGGTGGTGAAATTAAAGGACTGTTTCCTAACCCTTCAATCCCTTTGTAGACCCTTCCGCTACACGTCGTTCCACTCATTAATCTATGCGCATCACCCATTTTTCACACAACAACATCTTAATCTAGGTATTCAAAGACTTAATGTACTTACCTCGTGGTCCTTTGAGAAAAAGTCTTTCTGCTTTGTTGTAGCTGACAATCATGTCTATCACAAATTCAGTGATAAACCCTCCTATTATCTGATCCAGCCAATGATCTACGGCTGGTGCGATCTTATCTTCAGATGCCTTTGGTCTGTGCACCAACTCCGGAGTCCACACTATCGATTGATCAAGCTTGCACCTTCCCTGGCTGTCTGCTAGCCTTGCGATCCAATCATATAGTTCTAAAGAGAATGTCGCAAAGAAGACCTTGTGGATTTCTGTATATAGGAATCGATCCAACCACCTTCACTAGAATATCTGTGGAGTTTTTTTTTTATTACAAACTCGTGCAGCTTTTGATCCAACCAATCTTCAATTTCTTTCTTCGCAGGGTTCCAGTGTTTCGACATCAGACATCCCTTAGGCAGATCCCGATCCTGGCAACAAAACCATTTGTTGGCTTAGTGGGGCCTGGCCCAGGTTCAGAAATGTTTAGCTAAACAAATCCTGACACTACCATCCCTTTCAATGATATTCTGCAGCACGGACTGAAGTCTCACCCGAGGTAGTATGGGAGGGTGTTGGAACTAGGTTTCCGCACCCTGGGGATGTCTTGATGTGGTCTGGGGTTGTGCTGATCGATCCTACGTGTTGCATTGCTTATGTGCAGCTGTCTTTTTAGAGTAACTACCTTAGTCAAGTGCAAATGCAATTTACCCTTTTATGTGCTTAATATTATTATAGATCTTGTGTTAACTTACGAAGGCACCATACTTTTAGTTATCATTTAACATAAACAGATACGTGCGTAATCATAAATCATGAACAGATGCATAAACCATAATATAGAAATAGATACTCAATATTCCAAAATCAACTTATCTTTATTAATGCCTTTGTCACTTACAATCCACTTCCTACCCTGTGCACACAACTGCGGGGATCCGCGCACATAGTTGCAGACTCTACCAAGCCTCCACGCACATAGCTACTGAGCTTTTATCCCTAATAAAACCCTCAACTCAGACTTACAGATTTAGAGCAATTGTTGCTGTCAACAACCCATGCACTATAGATCTACTTTAATCCTCTCTAAAACTTTCTTCTACACCTAGAGTCTTGCCTTATTTATACACTCTCATGGTCCGCGGACCATGGGTAGGCCTACTCACTTTCTATTATTTTATCTTATTTTTGGGCGGACTACCCTTTAACTTGACTCGTTACAACTCACGCTATGCACACTTTGCGGAGCCTTTATAATACCAATATCCCCAAAATTGTGGGCTTTAAGCCAAAAACCTATTACACGAGGGACCCACTGCCCAACAGACTCGTTAACTATCTACTTGATCTCCTTTATTTTAGTAACACACTGAGCTTGTGATTTCGGTTTTCTAAATTCTGTGTTCAATGTTGTATTTGCCTCAACCAATGTATCATTCAGATTGGTTGTACTATGTTTGATATACCATGTAAGAACTCTATCTTGTAGCTTTGTAACCAATTGCTCTTTCTTAATGTCATCATCATTGACCTATTGCACCTTCCACATAGCTTCTGCTATGAACCAAAACTAATCAGGATTCTCTGATCCCTGGCCCTTGAGTACTTGCATTTTCATCATATTCTCCATACTAAATGATGAAGGTGGCGATGGAGGTGGAGGTGGAGTGGATGGATGTGGAATCCTAAGTGCCTTGACATCTTATATGTGATGCACCTCTAGGTGTGTTAGGGTTTCCCTCTTCATCAGTTTTTGAATCTCCTAACAACGAACTGTATTCACCTTTAGCGTATCATTCACAATCTACTCGAAATCTTTTTCCACTTCACGTAGATCCCATCTGGCATCTTTTGATCATTAATTCAAAGGCATAACACCCTTTTCACACAACAACATTTTAATCCAAGTTTTTAGCAATTTCAAGTACTTACATCTCGGACCCTTGAAGAATCAGTGTTCAACTTTGCTATAAGATATAGATGTGTCAATTGCAAATTCAATGATGAAACCCCCCAAAATACTATCAATCCAATAGTTGACAACCCTTGCAACCTTATGATCAGACTCTTCAAGATGCTTGTTCAGTTCAGGAGTCCACATTAGATGTTCATTGTGTTTCCAAGTGGATTCATTGTCCACTAACTTTGAAATCCACTCATGCAGTTTGTTAGTGAATGATGCTAAAAATATCTTGTGCTCTTCTATGTAGATATATCTTTATAACCACTTATACTTTGACCAACGTGGATTCTGATTTTCCTGAGCTGCAAACTTGTGCAACTTCCAATCTACTCAATTATGGAGTTCTTTCTTAGTTGGTCTCCATGGATGCCACATCACACACCCCTCAGATAGATCCCAACCCCAACAACATAACCAGTTTTTGGTTTGAGGGGGCTTGGACCCATGTTTAGAGTTAGCTACACTAACCAACAAAACCCTACACTACTGACCCTTTTGGCAACAACCCGCTTAGTGTAGACTGTAGTCTCCCCCAGGGAAGTATTGGGGGATGTTAGAACTAGGTTTCTGCATCCAGAAGGCTATGTAATGTAGCAACAAGGCATTTCTTCCATCTAGGGCCCAATACAACCTTCAAGAACCCTTATCATTAGAATCATAGACTTGAAGAAATTTCTACTTAAATAGATATATGAAATTTTCCTAATTGTTCTAACATGCATAAGTTATCATACAAAAGTAGATGTGGACCTTCGCGATGTAATTAAAATCATATTACAAAGAATCGAATCATCACTGAGCATAAGCACAAAAACATATAAATATATAGAGCACACAAAATTGCTTCAAATTGGCTTGATTACTTCAGATATTCAATGAATACACTTCTTCTGACCCTTTTCACACATCTGCAGGGGCCCCCGCACTCAGCTGCGGAGTTGCCAAGGTCTCCTCGCACTCAGCTACAAGAGCCTTCCCCTTCACCAGAATACATAATTACAAACAAAATAGACTCAAAATCCCATTCATGAACTTCCTAATAACTCCTAGATGACTTCCTTTTATAGATTTTACATTACACTACCATGGTTCGCGAACCATGGGAGGATCTCATTACTTAATCAAAACAACCTATCCCGTTACAAAATATGGGGCTTTGACCTGCCTAAAACGCCCTTTGACTCTTAAATTTTTGCGTTATTTGTGCTCTACTCCTCAAATTGCAGGGACTTTACAATATTACATCAAAATTGAATCAAAATTTAGATAAAACTTAGACCTAGGAGACCCCATCCCAACAACTGTGAGCATGAGGTGCCATGTACATGTTGTACATGTGGTATTGCGTGCATGTGGTGTTGTGTACATGTCATGAATGTGATGTTGTGTACATGTGGTGTTGTGTACATGTTGTGCATGTGGTACTGTGTACATGTGGTATTTTGTACATGCTATATAGGAGGTATGATGTACATATGGCAATGTTTACACGTTATGCGGGTGGTGCCATAAACATGTGATGTTGTGCACACATTGTGTAGGTGGTGCTTTGTACAAGTGGTACTATGTACATGTTGTACCTATGGTACTGGTGTACATGTGGTATTATGTATGTGCATTGTGTAGTCATGGTATCATGACATGTGTATTCATTGTGTTGTACTTTGTGTATGTATATGTGTTGTGTCCTACACCAGGTGTAGGTGTATGTATGTATTATGTTGTGCCATACACCGGGTGTAGGTGTATGTATTTGTTGTGTTGTACACTGGGTGTAGGTGTATGTATGTGTTGTGTTGTACATTGGATGTAGGTGTATGTGTTGTATGTTAGGTATAAGTGCATGTATTTCATGGCATTGTATGTCATGTGTGGTTGTATGTGTGTGATGCACACTATGTGTATGTGTACATAGTTGAGGAGAAGGCACTGGGTGGTTTTCAAGTGTGGAAATCGATTTAGTGTGTTCATAGAAATATCAAAGGCAGAAGTAAGGATCGATGAAGGATAATTATCGATATTTTATTTCAATTTTTTTATGCATGTGATTTATGATTCTGGTCTATGATGATTACTGGGGATTTATGAATCTGGTTTATGATGGTTACATGTGATTTATGATTTTGATCTATGATGGTTGTGTTTTGAGCTACCCTGATATGATATATTTCTACATGATGATTTGGTCAAAAATTCTAGTTTGACTTGTTGTGATAGGAAGTAAATAGGATTGCAAGTGTACCTTATTGAAGAGCTATCAATGGAGTATGATTTGAAGTTATTTTAATTTATTTTAATCTAATGGAAGCTATGTTCTTGGTACAGGAAGCATGGAAATGCCTGGTTGGGTGGTTGAAATCAACTACAAGCACTAGAAGCAATGAAAAAAGGAATTCGAATAGGAAACATTATGCTGGTAAATCACTTCAAGAGCAGGGCCATTGTGGGACACTAGTACCCAATAATGTCCATTGATTTCCATGAGCATGCTATGACCTATATGATGCATTTGAGGTAGGTCTATGCCTTGGCTGTTGACCTTCCGATGCAAGGAAGACTTACGAAGGAATAGATTGCCCAAGATAGGGGATGTCAGGGAACTTGGAAGGTGAGTCACTGCATGAAAGGGGGTGATCAAATATCCTGAGGGACTATGTAGAAAAGAAGGGAAGGTCGGGGATGTATTTGTTTTGGTCATTAACATTTCTAGATAGAACCAAATGCACATTTGGAGTGTGCCATGGAACAATGAGCCGGTAACTGTTCACTGAGAGGAAACGTGGAGTAAGATTATACATTGGATAGAAATGTGACCTTGCAGTGGATTTTGGACTTCTTGGGAAGGAGGTGAATCCTGGTATTACTTTGGGGTGGAGATGTGAGCCTCTGGATTCCCTTTTTGATGATGTAGGCATTGTATCCTTTTATTTTTTGGTTTAGAAAATGTGCATTTGTGTATATGTGTATATTATTATAAATATTATATCGAGTTAGATTTATAAAGCTCCATAGACATTATGATTATTTTCTAGGTGAAGCAAATGTGTATGTGTGTATATGTGGTTATTATTGTAAATACCATAACATGTTGTGTTATAAAGCTCTAGTAAATGGTATGTTTGTCATGTTTCAGGAGTGGTCATTGTAAATACTACAACGAGCTATTTTATAAAGCTCCATGGGTAGTGTGTCTTTTTTTTAGTGGCCTTATTGGTTATAGGTGTCCTTGAACACTAAGGACGATGTTTCTCTAAGGGGGAAGGTTCTGTAACCGCCATGGTTAAAATTCCATATAAAAAGATATAATACCATGGCCACTGGACACATATTCCAAGATAAATGGTGGCAAAACATACTAGTAGGTGTTTATTTGATTTATTATGGCTAAGGAAAATGGCAAAGGAAATGAATAAGGCTTTGAAAGGCAAAATGGAATTTTTTGCACATTTATTTATGAAAATAAAGGAAATTAGGAGAAAAGGAAGGTGAAATGTCATAGGTTGCATGTGATGAGGAAATTGAAGGAAAATAATGGAAATTAAAGAAAATAGAGGCCTCATTGATAAAAAGTCTTTTGAGGATCAGTTGGCAAGATTTTGACAAGTTTTTGGTGGAGCTCTCTTCTACTCTCTCTCTCTCTCATACTCTTGGATACTTAGAGTTTTCTTGGAGCACTTCAAAATTGGATCAAGAAAGGAAAAGAAGGAAAATAGGAAGTAAAGATCAATCAAGGAAAAGTAGGATCAAGCACCTACAACATGATTCTTTGCAGGTATCAATTTGCATGTGTGTTTTCCTTGCTAGATTTGGCATGCATGCTATTGCATGTGGTTATTTGTTGTTATGGCATGGGCTTCTCCAGGTGTCACTGTGGTTTTAGCCAAGCCTTACTATTTCTGGATAGCCATGATTTGATGGGGTTCTCATGTTTTGGTTAATTTGGATTTCCAAATGGATTCAAAGCTGAGTGAGGTGGACTCCAAATGATAGAACACTTGGCCTAGTAACCCCTGAACTAGACTATGGGTTTTGGAAAAGCCATATTTTTTGTTGCCTGAGTGGGCCTAGGAATCCTTAACCAGTGAATGGTGGGATATATGGTAAATCTTAGAGGTGTGTGCTCTCCATCAGGCATAGTAATCTTGGGATGGTATATGCAGTAAAGCCAAAAGAGTGGGTCTTGGTTTAGGGCCTAGTGATCCGGTGTGGATTACAGTAAATCCTGAGAGACTAGGAGACATGAAAAGTCCTCACGGTGTAGATGGAGAAATTGGGTGGCATCCATGCTTGTTTTGGCCTAGTGATTTGGTGGAGATCATGGTCAAGTCGATTATTAAATTTTTATTGTGTTGGCCTAGTGATACGGGATGGATTATGGTAAAGCCTGGTTTCTATTTATGAGGGTGAGGTGGTTTACCCTCGGGATGCCCTGGTTGGTTCTTTTAGTTTAAGTCCCACATTCATGCTTATAATGTGGCACAGGGATGAATGGTTGAAGAGATATTTCGCTCATCCATTCTACGGTCGGGTGGAATGTGGTAGTCCCATACTGGGTTGGATTTTGCATTCATTAATAAGAGGTTATTTCCTTGGTATCTTTTGTATAAATATTCCATTTTATATGTGGATTATATGGTTGATGTATCCTTGATATTTCTATTGTTATTATGTTGAATATAAGCATGTATTATGGTAGTGACCATGTATGGCTCTCATCATGTTTTTACTTGTAAATGAATGAACAATATATATGACCTAATAGATGATAATGCAGAAAATGATATAAGGGAACAATGCTTCTCAGCAATTCTAAGATAAGTATGAGACCCCTATGCTTAAATATTTTGTTTACACCTGTAGATTACATATTTATGATATGTTTGATGAAATTTCTGTCATGGCTAGTAGGGGTCTAGTTAAGGGCTTGTTCAAGTATTTGCATTTGCATAATCATTTCCTTGTTATCTTTCTATTCTAGAGGTGTCACTCAATTCTCAGTAGTGACATCAACTTTGGGCCTAAAAAAGTGGCTCAAATCCTGGGGACAATGGCACAACATTGATAAAAATAGTCCTTGGACACTAGCATGCCTTGTCATGAGAGCTTCCAGAGCATCCTAGATGCTCTTAGGCCCATATCATGGGAGCTTCTAGGGTTCAAGTGGTCTAAAACCTCAGTGGGAGCCAACGGCTGGTTACCAGAAAGGTTGGGATGGTTCTTAGGGGTGATGTTGTTGATGTGGAAGGTCTGTATGATGTGTTTCCATTGATTCCACTTCCTTAAGGTCACTTAGGAGGTTGAAACCAATCATAATAGCCTCTCATCACATGTTAACCCTTGTTGGCCAGTCACTTGGGTAGATCTGGGATGAGGGTGTTACATTATCATACTAATTTCATATTGTCATGAGTGGATTGTAGTCGCAGGTATTCTTTTGTGCTATGACAGGATGATGATGAAGGATATGGAAAAGGAGACCATGCTAAGAGAGGAGCTAAAGAAACTAGATGATCATTTGGTGAGAATATGAAGGAACATAAGACTACAACAAAAGACAAAATATCAAGGCCACATTGAAGACTACTTATCTTCAAGTCATGAGGAGGAGAAACAAAATACCATTTTCTATCTATCGTGAAGACAAAAAGAAACTAGCAGCAAAGAGTGACTTGACACAACCACATCATCATGTAGTCCATGTCATGAGTGTCAAGTCATGTTGTGTCATGAGTCATCATGTGCCACATCATTTCATGGATTATTTAAATTCTATAATGGAGAAATATAATGTAAAGTGGAAGTCCAAGAGTCATTAATGTAATGTGAAAAGTCATGTAGGAAGTCAAAAGGTCATATAGAGTCAAACAATCATGAGGGTATTACAAGAGTCAAAAGGGAGGTGAAGGATCACTCCACTTGTTATATATACACCCTCATTGTACAAGAAAGCTATTTTTCACCTTGGCTTCTCCCATAAGGCATCAGAGAGATAGAGTCAGTACTTTTGGGGAGAAATTTGTGGCTCCAATGCTCCATTATTGGAGCTAGTGATGTTCATTATATTCATGTATATTGGAAATTTTACTTAATAATTGAATCCTAATTGCCTGCACGTTTTCATGCATGGATTGCGACTATTTGTAAGACTTTTCTATGAATTTCTATGATTCATTTTTTCTTTTACCTGTACTAAAGTAGTTGAACTATTCTAGTTATTTTAGTGATTATCTAATTGAAAATGTGTTGTAATGGTTGTAACAATCGTCACATCTATGTCGACTATTCTACTTGATATTAGGCGATTGTATTTTCTCCTGTGTATGACTATACTAGGCTGGTACTATTACTTCTCTCTTAGAGGATCATATTTCCTCCCTCTACAGTAGAAGAACCTTGATACACTAGCAATCCAACATTCACCAAGCACACTTACTTTCTTTTCGCAAAGGCACATACATGCTTATCCCTCTTGCTGATAGTTAAAGCAAAGGAAAATATCTAAGAATAGATGGAAACCATGAAAATAATACAAATAGGGCTCCAATTCCAAATGGTGTGAGGTCTAATTGGGACCTCACATTGGGGAGACCCCCTTGGTTGACGAATTCCCAGCACTGTTAATAAATGGTGTTGGAAGGAGCTCCTAAAGATAGGTTATGCCCATTGAGTCTTCTTTGAATCTATCCAAAATGCCTCTTCCCTAAATCATAATCCTTGGATGTTTTTTTAAAGAGCTCCTTGCAAAAGTTTTCCATAACCTGTCCCAATTTAAGTTTGATGGCGAGGGTGAATTAACTCTTCATAAACATTTGTTTCAAGTTGTCTAATTTTGCCTTTCTAATGGAATACATTGCAAGGATGTCATGACTATATTTCTCACCCTCACATTTGAAGGTCTTGTTAAGAGATGGTATCATACATTGCTCGTTGCTTCTATCCATTCGTTCGACTAGCTCACAAAGGAGATTCATAAAGCATTTGCTAAGTATGATTACCATGATGTTCTGAAAAGAATCAATAAACTAAGAATGAAGCCTAATGAATCAATTGAGAAATTTTCTGATCGATTCCTTCACCTTTGTTATGAACTTCTGGGATCATACACGGATTAGTATTTCTTTAAACAAAATTTTAAGTATTTGGTTCATGTCTATTTGCATGGTGAATCTAAATCCCCTGGTTTCTTTACTTCCCCAACTCTTGTAAATCATGAGACACTTCGAATTTCATACGAGGAACCTAATACTCCTTTTGTTCCTTTTCCTCTTCCTTTTCCAGTTATGATGAGGGTGCCTCCTTACAATGATAATAAAGTTGGGAAATCTGGTAACCAAATTCCTAATCCATCTTCTCATTCCCCTTCCACTTTTCATGATTCAGATCCCATGGAAAAAATCTCATAATGGTTCATGTAGCCTATGGTGAAGACTAATTTCTCCATTTCACAAGATGATATTACTTCTCATAATATAATATTTAATCTCGTTTGGATACTTTTCATCCTCTACCATCTCTTTCTCATGACCGCTTTCCCCTTAATCTTCCCAATCAATTTCTTCCAAATTTAAGCAATGAAGAGGTGAAAGGTAGTCACATTTCATAGGTAGAGGAGAAAGAAGGTGAGGATTCTTTCAATATATCTTTCCTCTTCCAAAGTCCTCTGTGTGAAGATGGTGTTTCTTCACTCTTGGTTTATAATGAATCTAAGAATCTTGATGATGAACCGAATAAAATTAACTTGACTGACCAATTTGAAGTCTTGGACAACCATTATCCTGATGATTCTGACTCCATTAGTGTATGGGATGATGTATGCCAAAGTGTACCAACTGACTTTTTGTTCCTTCAGAAGATGATGACTTGACAGAATTAGATTTGGAATCTGATCTAGTAGAAGAAAATATTCTTATCAAAACTTCCTCTTCATCTCACTATCCCTTGTACTCTCTCATTTGTAATGCATCCACTTGCAATGAATATACTCTGCACTCTTCAAGTTCTCCATCTAAAGAGTCAAATTTTCAATTAACACAAGCCTGGTGAGATTATCCATGATGAAAATGAAAACAATTAAATCATTTAATATTCTTTCCATCCCTCATCATCTCTTGCTTTTCATGAAGACAATTCTTCAAATAAGCTTGCTCATGAATCTAGTTATCATCTTCAGATTTGAGATCAGGAGAATCTTTCGACTTGAGTAATCTAGATATTGCCGTAAAATTCAACCAAATCAGTGATAGAGATGGTTTCCATATGGTAAGTAGTATTATTATTGAAATAAATGGTAGTAGATATCCTCACACCATGCATGATTTGGTTCAATCTTCAAAATGAGATTCTACAATCCTTAAAAGTTCTTGAACTTATCAGGGAGTTGAGGCACTTCAACTTCCATTGATGGTTATGATAGGATCTCGCAACTTTGGTAAGGTTCCCAAACTAAGTTAGATCTAGTTTCTCTCGCAAAATCATTATCTTTGCATGGTTTCACTCAATGAAAATTTCTTCTTGAAAGATTTTTGGTATTTCAGATGTAGTATTTCAAGCTTTCAAGATTTTATTTCTGATTGGATTCATGAACCTTCCTTGTTTGATTCATCTTCATGCAAATATCTTGTATTAAACTTGGGTTTGGAATGTGTGTCTCTCATAGAATCATGGAACTATGAAGTTAATAATTTTGAAAATCATCTTTGGCCGAAGCAATCATGTCTATCAGATTCATTTCATAATAGTTAGCTCCTAGTTTTTCTTGTGATGTTATATTGTGAATATTTTTCTTCATCACACCTAAAATCGTCCTGAATGCTAACGAATGCATGAGTTATTGTGTGAATCAAAGTATTCTTCATTCATTGTATCCTAACTTGTCTCATTTTTTTGTTGTACTGGAATTCCTTTTCACTTCTTTCGATGATTAAACTAACACTACAACATGCAACCAATCACAAGAAAAACGTTTGTTACATTTATCATGTGAGGAAGATAATTCATTTTTTCAAGGCATTCGTAAAGATGTTCAAACTAATTTATCTTTGTTATCTTCTAAATGAGAATCTCTTGCCACAAATGGTACATCTGATCATAATATTAACTGTTATTATTTTTATCATTTTCCCACCAATGTATTTGATGACAATTGATTTATATTGATTAATATTTATGGTTTATCTCACCATTCAGATACTTGTCAAGCAACTGAGGCACTTCAACCTTTGCTGATTGTTATGTCAGGCCGTCACTATCTTGACAAGCCTTTTGAATATGATCAAATTCATTTTCGCTTACAAGATTATCATCCTGATCCCGAAATTTTAATTGAAAACTCATCTTTTCAAAGATTTTAGGATTCTCAAGAGGCCTATTTTGAGTTTCATGATTGTTTGGTCAATTTAGTGATGTCTAAATTGCAACTTTTAAATGTCAACCCGGGGCTCGTAAGCTACTGAAGTGAGGTGTACTGTATGTACTTAGGCAACTTGTTTCTTAAGCTTTTGTCATTTTTAAATCTTTAAGTTTGTTTTCAAGTATATCTCTCCTACTATGATGTGATGAAAATGAAATAAAGAAAGTGAAGTGTGTGAGATTGTGATGAGCTTTAAATGATTTCTTATAACTTAAAAGTATTTTACAAGAAAGCTTGAACAACAACTGAAATGAAATCAACTCTTAAAGGAAAATAAAGGCATCAAATAAAAGACTAATGACAT
>APFE031207240.1:0-28943 GCA_000404065.3 Pinus taeda | reverse complement strand
TGCTTGTGTTTGTTCGGATTTTGCCTCCAATCCTTGATAGGTTTGGACTCAATCTCATTTTCGCTCGCAAACTTCTCGAGGAAGGCGTTGTTGTATATCTTCTCAGGCTCGGGCAAATGATACATTTGCCTCAAGTCTTCTGCCTTGAACGATCCGAAGATCCTCCCATCTCTTGTGCTAAAAGTTCTATCCATGATGGGGATTTCTTCAATCGCCCATCGCACAACGTCTGTATATGGGAGAATTTTCTCCCTGGCTGCTATCCTGTGAAGGAAAGAATCAGCCAAATCCTTGAGAGTGCAGTCTGACTTTCGTAATGAATCCGCGGTAGCCTCTGCTACTGTCTGCTTTGGTTTCTCGGCCTCAATTAAGTCGTAAGTGCCTTGCCAAGTCACTCTGGCGAGGCCTGTGCATGTTGTATCAGATATTAGGCCTTTCTTGCTGTTTGCAGCGGCTTGTCCTGCAACTGGTGGATTGGAAGCACCCGCGGTCTTCTTAGACTTCTTACCCATCATGCCCGAACTCCTGTCTATGAATGAATTCTGCACAGAGAGGCAATTTGGCGTAACATAGAGAGATGGCGATAAAACTTGCAATTGATAGCAAATGAATAGATGCGCAGCAATATATTTAGATTTTAAAACGGGCGCCGAGATAATCTATGGAAAGATTTTAAGACATGAATCCATTAAATGGCCGTATAAAACCTGCCACCTTATAAATGCCCATTATATCATTATTCGGTCGAGAAATATCCTTAAGCATGCAATGGATGTATTGGCGGCTGAGCGGGAGTGATTATGCCTTAAATATGAGTAAATTGAGCTTTTCAATCACTTTAACGACTTTCTATTGAAAACTGTGCCTTATCGCATCGCATCGGGGGTTATAACAAGCCTGCCTTAACAATGTGCATCGAGTATCGCCGATCGCAGATTGCGATATCGCATCAGCGAAAGGCTTATGTGTATTGAGACTCAAACAAAGGGGACCCACCGATCACCGATCGCCGATAGCTCATCGCATCGGGGGTAATGGTATGGGGCGTTTTGGTTGTGCATTGGATATCGCCGATCGCCGATCGCCAAATGCGATATCGCATCGGCGGAAAGCCTTGTGCCATTTATATATGTCCTTTATGTCATTGCGATATGTGATCTTGCGATCGATTTATCGCAATGATGAAGATTAGATTTATTTCTTTTAAATGGATATTGCTTTTAAAAAGGGTTTTTATAAAGCGCTCATTTGATTATCGGACCTTTTGTTAAGTAAAAGTATTGATATCAACTTTATTTTAAAGGGGACCCATTTCACATTTTAATGTTTTATGAATAAAAATAATATGAAATGGGGGGGTTGTTTGTAGAGCACAACACAACCTAAATATGAAGAAGAACATGAACAAGGAGACCATGAGGACCATGAAGAAGAAGATGATAGAGTTGATCCACAGCCTACTAAAACTTCATCAAGGTATGTACAAAAGCATCATCTTGAAAGTCAAATTTTAGGAAATAAAGAAGTAGGAGTTTAGACAAGAAGGGATTTTGTAAACTCCCCTAGCAATACCAAGTTTTCTTTGCTATCTGTAATGGAATGTAAGGATTTTGATCAAGCTAGTCAAGACCAACATTGGATTAAGGCCATGGATGAGGAAATAGATCAAATTGAAAAGAATCAAACTTCGAGGTTGGTACCAATACCTAAGGATAAGAATGTGATAAGTACCAAGTGGGTTTTCAAGAATAAACTAAATGAGGATAGTTATGTCATCAGGAACAATGAAAAACTTATCTGCAAAGGATATGCTCAAGTGGAAGGTGTGGATTTCAAGTAACGTTTTTCTCTAGTTTCCAGACTTGAGAAAATCAAAATCTTCTTACCTCTTGCATGTTATAAAAACTTTAAAGTATATCAAATGGATGTCAAATCATCCTTTCTTAATGGAGATCTCAAAGAAAAAGTCTATGTTGAACAACCTAAAGGTTTCCAATTGACTGATAAAGAAAATGATGTGCACAATTTGAATAAGGCATTGTATGGGCTAAAACAAGCTCCTGGAGCATGGTATCCAAAACTTGATAAATGCAAAACCCTAAACATCAAAAAAGTTAACCCTAGAAGATGAAACGCCAAACTATGGGCCCTGTTTGGGTAAATTGGTACATCAACTTCTCGAGGTCATAACTTTGGCATACGATCTCCGTTTGACATGCACACTATCTTGTTAGAAATATCTATCCGAGAACTACAACTTTGGGAAGAAAAAACATAGGTCCATGGACCCATGATGCTCCCAGTTTTCCCAAAAAACGTCATTTAGGGCCTCAAAATGACTCTGGAAGTTCAAGGCCCAAAAAACTGCTAAAAATAGTAAACTGTGCTACAATTAAGGAAACTGAAAAACTAAAAGAAAAAATGGTGGGGGTCCAAGTGGACTTGGTGGGTGGCCAACAATATCCACCTGGATCATTCCTCCCCCCTTAGGAAGCAATGGTCCCCATTGCATTGAGTTCCTCCATGAGATGAGGAAACTTTTGCTGAAATTGGTCCCTTGTGAGCCACTTGCCTTGGTGAAGAAGTTGGCCTGCTTTGAAAACTCGATATAGTTGATATTCTACTGGCGAGTGTGCTTGATCTGTGTGTCCATGATCTGATCAGTTTCATCTTGTTCCATGCAATTTGGATTTAACTTTGTGGGTGTGAGTTGTTCTGCAATGTCGGATGTGTCTAGTAATGGTGGAAAGTATGGCCGAAGGTAGTCCACATTGAACACTGGGTGCAGGTCAAGAAATGGGGGAATGTTGACCTCAAATGAATTGTCTCCCAATGTCATGGACCTACTGGCGAATATGTTAGATGTGGTCAATGAATTTGTTTGCCTTATCTGTTTTGAACTGGACATGAGCTGAATCTGCATGAGTAGCTGCAAATGGCATGGCCACATCAATGGGACATAGTTGTTGGAATCCCAAGCCCACCTGAAAAGGGATATGGCCAGTCGAGCTATGGAGAGCCTAGTTGTAGCTGTACTAAACATAGGGGAGGCTCTCGTCCCTTGTGCATGGATGCTTTGAGTTGTACATGCACAAAATGTGCATGATCATCCTGTTGACAACCTCTGTCTGGCCATCAGTTTGAGGATGGATGGCTGTGGACTTAGTGAGTTTGGTGTCCAGCATCAACCAGAGACTGGACCAAAATGTACTGAGGAACCTATTGTCTTGATCTGAGATGATAGACCATGGGATCCCAAATTGTCCCCACACTCATTCAAAGAAGAGGTTAGCAATGGCTTCTACTTTGATATTCTTCTTGCAGGCCGCCATAATGGCCATCTTTGACAAAAACACAGTCATTTCCATGCTTAGTGGAAGGAAGGCCTAACATGTAACCCATGGAGATGGATTCCAAAGGTCAACTAGGGGTAGGCAGCAGGGTATAGAGGCCTTGCTTCTTGATGATCTGTTTGGCAATAGTGCAGGCAGTGCATGATCTGATGTACTTACCAACACCCTATCAAAGATTTGGCCAATAGAAATACTTCTACAACACTGCCACCATTTTCTCGACCCCTAAATTCCCAGTAGCCCGACTACAGTGTGCTTCCCAAATCATCATGGCACGCTCACTTGAAGGAACACAAAGGTGACCTAGTTGGCATAATAGGGCATCCTGGAGGTGAAAATCTGGAACATGCTGACCCTCCAAGAGTGTCTGGTATGTGTGGCCAAATTCTGGGTCGCTTTTGTAGAGAAGTGGCCAATCAGAAGTCTCGTGCCCGCAAGAGTTGAGCACGGTGGTTAGCGCCATGATCGGTGGTCGACTGAGGCAATCTGCAACATTATTGGTGCTGCCCTTTCTATACTTGATATTCAAGTGAAACTGTTGCAGGTATGTAGACCACTTCTGATGGCGATCATTCTGCAATTTCCCTTAGGTCTATATGAACTACAGGGGTCGGTGGTTTATGTGGATGACCGTTTCCTTCCCCAAAATGTAATACTTCCATTGTCAGCAGGATTGCACAATGGAATACATCTCTTTGTCATAAGTGGGATAATTCCAGACTATGTTTGAAAGTGTCTCACTGTGATATGCCACTCAATGCTCATGTTGAGTAAGGAATGCCCCAATAGCATAGTCAGAGGCATCTATCTTGACCTCAAATGGTTGTTGCAATTCTATTAATGCGAGCACTAGTGCCGAGCAAAGGCAATCTTTCAACTCTATGAATGCCTTTTGTTGAGATTCAGACCAAAAGAATTCTTCTTTTGCTCCTCCCTTGGTGACTTGACTGAAGGGCCAAGTGATATGAGAAAATCCCAACACAAACCTGCGGTAGAAGTTGGCAAGGCCTAGAAAGCTGTGGAGCTCTATCATAGTGGTTGGAGATGGCCAATCCCGAATGACTTGGATCTTGGCTAGATCCACATGCACCCCCTGTTCATCAATAATGTATCCTAGATATTGAACCTGGGTCATGCCAAAAGTGCATTTCTCCAAATTGGCACATAACTTGTGTTGCCGCAATGTTTGGAGAACCTGTCAAATGTCATCCATTAGCCTCGTGAAGGTTACAGGAGCATTCATCATTCTGAAAGGCATAACCAACCACTCGAAAGGGTGGGAGGGCATGAATTTTCATGGTTATGGGTTATCCACAAACCCACACTTCATTGAAGTTCGTTTTCTAGGTTGTACAGTGTCAGTATCACAGTTGGTCACAAGCATTACAGGGTATCTCTATCCCCGGATCTTCTTTCATCATGTTTATGGGTTAACCACATAAAACCATTCTCTTCAGTGGCTCTTCATATTCAACAAAGGCTTCACAGGAGGGAAGTTCACGCAATCGGGACCATTGCTTCTTAAGGAGGGAGGAATGATCTAAATGGAAAATGGCATAACCCATGGTATTCATCCACCCATGTTATTCATCCACCCATGGAATTTAGCCATGGTATTGTAAGTAGCATCCACCCATGGTATTGTAAGTGACATCCACCCATGGTATTTTCCCATGGTACTGTGACATCCACCCATGGTATTTTCCCATGGTACTGTGACATCCACCCATGGTATTCATTCACCCGTGGAATTGACTCGTGGTATTATGGCATCGACCCATGGTATTCATTCACCCATGGAATCAACCCGTGGTATTGTGACATCCACCCATGGTATTCATTCACCCATGGAATTAACCCGTGGTATTGTAGCTGAAAAATACCATAAGTAAAAAGTCGCATTTTGTAAAATGACAGTTTGTCCACCATAATGTAGCTCTTACAATTATTCTTCGTTTTAATAAAAAAATTCATTTTTGTTTTGTTTATTGGACATTCTCCTCTTTTTCTTCTAGCATTTCAATTTTTCAGATCTTGAGAACCTCTCCCCCAAAATCCATTCCAATTTTTTACATCTTGGGGTTCTCCCCCTAAGATCTGGATCAGCCCAGGTTTTATGGATGAAGTAAAATCTCCAGGAAATCAAGGTAAATTGTGATCAACATATGCTTATTATGTGTGATAACACTAGTGCTATAAATATTTCTAAAAATCATATTATGCACTCTAAGACAAAGCACATTGGCATCAAGTATCCTTTTCTTAGAGAACAAGTTATTAATCATACTGTCAAATTAGAATATATTTCTTCACAAAAGTAGGTTGCAGATATATTTACCGAAACTCTTCCTAAAGAGAGGCTTGAATATCTTATGAAAAGGTTGGGAGGGACCTCTCCTTCACTTTGTCAATAAAAGGAACAATTTGTTACTGCAATCTAACACACCATGTCTTTTCACAAGGTACATTGTAGGAGAAAGGTGTTTTTTGTCTATAGCACAATCATAGGGGGAGCAGTTGAGACAAAGCATTTGTTGTCATTGGGAGAGGGGGAGTAGTGGAAATGTATCCCTTTTTTATTAATATCAAATATGGAGAATAAGAAACCATAAGAAGAAAGATGATCCATCTAGAAGATGGGTGGGCCAACAAAACTCTATCCATAAGAAGAAGAGGAGTTGGCCAATAGATAGAGCCAATTCTTAGATAAAGTAGACTAGATTATGTCTAGTATCGTTACCATCAATGCCAAAGGAAGATATTTTTGAAAAGGTCTTTTCATTGTTGTTAAAGGGATTGATGCGAAAGGAAGAACTGTCATTTGAAGGGGCAATGTTGATTTTTTATGTTGCAACTCTTGTTTCCACAACTCCCATTTTCTAAACTTCATCTAATTCCTATTGTTGCAATTCCAATTGAATAACTATACTAGATACAACTATGCTTAGCGGTGTTATTGCAATTCAATAACCAAACATGACTATTGCAATTATGGGCTAGAATGTAGTTGACGTAGTTGCTACAATTAATGTCATGAAGAAATATTATTTGAAGAGAATCCAAACTTGAGGATGGATGCTCAAGAAGAAGAATCTCGAATTTTTCAATTTAATGTTCTATATTGCAATCAAGTATTATGCTAGTGATTTAATAGAATGGAGTGTGAGGAATTTATATAGAGTAATTGAGTTTAGATTGAGAGAGATATATGAACATGGGACATGCTTTAGGAAACTTTTGAATGTGGTTATTGATATGATTATATTTTGACAAGGTGTAATTCCAAATATCCTTAAACAAATATAGAACTATAATTTTATGAATAGGAATTGTGAAGTCTTTGTCATGTCGCTAACATATGTTATTATGTTACTTAAAAACTTGATGTTCTTTGTTGTCAGTTTAAACCTCACGGTTTTATGTTTTTGTTGATCAATATAAATGTTCCTTGCTTTGAAGACCTAAATGATGATGTTGAATTTTGTGAAAAAATTGCAAAGGAAGAATCAATTAGAGTTTTATCAAGGTCACTTCCTGGAATGAAGAATTGGATTCACATGTATTTTGCAGTCTCCCTTTGTTTGTTGGGAAAGGCATGCGATCAAATCGAATCCTTCTACAAACGACATGCCAAGAGTACACAAATTATTCAGGGGAATTAAGTCTAAATACAATGTTGGTTTGTTGTTTTTCACTTCTCCAAGATGCTAAGGTTGTTTTTTTCGATTCACGAGCACATATTGCAACACCTTTGTAGATTGATGAACTTCCCAAAAGTTTCATTTGCACAAGAAGTTCATACCATTCAAGACATATCTTTTAAAGAAAGCCCTCAAATGGAGGAGGAGAGTAAATCTACTAATGGCAGATTCTTAAAAGAAATAAATACCACCTACTTAGATATGCACAATTCTCATATTTATGTGACATATCCATAGGAGGGACACTCGCCAGGTAATTCAGATGTTGTCGTATGTGTAGTTTGTTGAAACATGATTCTTATTTTGAGGTAACACATAGGATCAATTACAAACAGAAGTATTTGAAAGGCAACTTGATCAGGAGTGTAATGCTCCATGGGAAAATACCATGGGACATTACCATAAGTTAATACCATGGGTCTAAATCATGAGCGCCAAAGAGAAAATAAATAACAAATACATTGAGAAACAAATTGATATTTTTAATAATGTGAAAGAGTAGGAGTGGAAACAAGCCTTAGTGTTGTGACAATGACTATGAGGAGGAAACAGGTATGAATGTTAAAGATTGCAGGACAAAAAGAGTGAGTGTGACTATAGGTGTGAATGTGCTAGCAAGAGAGTATGAGAGCCAAAAAATGTGTATGTTGTGTGACAACAAAGGTAAACACTGAGGAATAAAATATGTATCTATGAGGATGAATGTTGTAAGTTTATGTATGGAGGGACAATAAGGTTGTTTGTTGAATGAGACAACTAGTGAGAGTGATTGCTAAGGAGGCAAAGAAAGATAAAAACATAGATCAAATCATACTATAACAAACATTATTTAAATTAAATATCAAGAGGGGACTAGAGTTCCATGTAGGTGGATGCCTATAAAACCTTGGAGATTTTTTCTTCGATAGGTTGCAACCTGCAAATTTGAATGGGAATAGGTGTCTCCTGCAAGTGGGTGCTTGCAAACCTTGTAACTATAGGTTGGTGCCTACAATCATCATCGAAAGAAGAAATTGTCTTTTGGTTTTCTCCCATAAGGGTTTCCACATTAAATCTCTTTTGTTATATGTGTTCATTTGATTTTGTGTAATTTATAATTATCTGCTAATTTTACAATAATGAAAAGTGAAGGCCTTAAATACAACAAATAATTATAAATATTGATTCATCCCCATGTTTGGTAATTTAATTGATGTTAAATTACTTGCATGAATTATCAATTAGGGATAGTAAACTAATGAAATGTATGTGCATTGTATGTGCTAAGAGTCTTTGCCACTCATTCAATTCCTAATTTAATTTGAGTTATTAAAATGCACATGTTTTTCTATAGCTATGTAACTTATACAAAATGAAATCAATTCTACTTTACTTGTTTGACTAATGATCACACTCACTTGCTTTAAAATAAAATCACTCTTGCTCTTAAAATCAAAGTTTCTTAAATGAAAAATCACTCTTGAAAACCATAACTTCTTAAATGTAAATCACTCTCAAAACCACACTTGCTTAAATGTAAATCACACTTGCTTAAATGAAAATCACTCTTGAAAACCACACTTGCTTAAATGTAAATCACACTGGGACTCGAATCAAATCACTCTCTGCACTAAAATCATGCTTAAAAATGAATCTTCTCTAACTTAAATAGGGATTAGTTCTGTAATTGAAAATCACTAAAATGTAAAGCTTATACTTCTACTACTATGTTAGATTATAATCTATCCATGTGCATCTAAAATATCTCTTCACTTGAACAATAAAATGATTTATTGAAACAATATCAAACTTGTATCTAAGAATCAAAAACTCAATTACTTAAATGAATTGACAAAAATCTACAGAAAATATAAACTAAAATGCTAATTGTTAATGAATGAAGACCTTACTATCTCGAGGGGGCCCTCCTATGAGAAGCAAGTAGCACTATTCAAGCTTTCACAAGTTAATTATCCACACATTGAGATCACACACTAAATGGAATCGAAACTGAGTTTTTATATATCAAAACAGAGTGCTTACAAATAAAATTCAAGTCTCCTTTAGCTATGCCGAGAAGCATATTTATAAGATCCTTATGCAATAAATGTTTTCAAAGCTTTACGCCTATGCTAATTGACATTGGCTATAATTAACTTAAGAGATAAAATATCGTAATCTTTCTCATGATTCGCTATCAACGCAACAAATCATGAGGCAGAAAATTTGCATCCCACTCGCTTGATTCACCTTCCACGATGGTTGACTTATCCTTTGACTGAATTGATAGAGTTCCTTCATCATTGATCTAGCTTCTGAAAATAGGAATAAATCGTTGTCCTAGCTAATTGTCAACTACCCATGCCCCTTGTTTCTCAGCTGAGGCTCTGCAACCTATCAAACCTTGGACTTAGCTGTGTAAACATTCATCAACTACAGAATCATTGTAATTCGATAGCTCAAGTAGATATTAAGTTAAATAATAAAGACATGACATTTATGAAATATAAGATTAGCATGTACCTGCTACGCTTTCAACCTTGTAAACTGATACCCAAATTGTAGTTATGAGGGTTAAAAAGGAAGGATTTGAGTGAAAAAGGATTGTAAAAAAGAATCAATTATGGGGTTCAATAGCGCCCCCCTGCTCCCCCCCAGGATTTAACATTCTTAAGTCCTCCAAGAAGTCAAACTCAAGATGAGTAATAGGTTTCTCTTGGGTTAGTCTCTTTGTATAAGGTGGGTTTTGGGGTTCAGGGTGTGCATGATCATTCAAAAGTCGAGGAGATGGTTCTTGTTCTAGTTCTTCATTTTGGACATCCTCATTCAAATATTCAAAATGAACAGGAGGATGGTCTTTAGTTAGTGTCTTCATATAACAAAGATGAATATCATGGCAGTATAGGCACTTGATGGAGGTTGATATGACCTCCTTACCTTATGTCACACGTTGGCCCTTAGACTAGAGGGGGTAACCCTCAATGTGTCATAAAAGATAATCATTTTAAATCACCTCAGAACAATTCATTTAAGATTTCATATTTTGAGATTCATGGCACCGTATAAGATGGAAGGTGAAGAATTAATAACAAAATAGAGACTATAAAACACTTGAAATAAATTCTAGGAATCAAGACACTATCTAGTGAGCACCTTTATTACTACCACACTAATAAAAGTTGTTGAAAATTAAAAAAAAAAAAAGTGTCTATAAATAATGTAAATATTAACTAGCACATCAGACACAAATAGATTAAATATTAAGTAATACCATATATTTTCCCTACTAATTTAATAATAAAAAAACATATTAATTTATTGCAAATAAAATAATAACAAGAATGGAAATCAAACCTTGATTATTTCAGAAACAAAATTTTCATGACTAATGAATGAGAGTGTATATCCTAATTCATAAGAAACACAACTTTCATAATGCATGAGCAATGGTGTATATCATACTCATATAAAAATTCAGAAAGAAATAATTTCTTAAAAAATATTCAATGATTCATTCATGGAATGATCTTCAATATATCCATCAAGTAAGAGTAAAGTAAGGAATCTCAATCAAAATTAAATTTACTTGTGACTATAATCAATAATTACAAAATATGCTTTCAGTCTTCTCTCCTTGTGTAAAAGCTTCCTCATTTTAAGTTGAAAAACAAATCTCATTTTGATGACTTCATGGTTTCCTTCCATATTTCCTTGAGTTAGTTTTCCTTTATTGTAATTATATAACTACCTATAATAAATATAGTTTTTCTTTATTGTAACTATATAATTACCTACATTAAATTATTTTTAGGTTTAAATACTTTTACAAAAATTTAATGCTTTTAATTTCGTTTATAAAATTACAAAATATTAACCTCTATTTCCCATCTGTCATGTGTCATGATCTTGTAACTTTATTTTATTCTAAAATAATAAAAAATTAATATTGTTGAAGTATTTCTGCCGAACAAGAAAATTATATATATTTTCTTTTCTTTAAAAATAAATTGAGAAGAATAAGTTCCTTTTATTGAGAATATACCTTATGATTTTGTCCCAAAATAAAATTCCTTTTTATCTATAAGAAAATCTATTTCCTGAATTCACTTTGTCGGTTGTCACCTTTTCTTTAAATACCCTATGTACTCAATAAGTTATCTCTTATACATTATATATAATTTTATGATAAATAACATAAAATTTCAAAATACTCATCATGGTTTTCATAAATTTCATAATAGCTAGTATTCCATTTAGGAACTGCAGATGGTTTTGATTAATACTCATCAACGCGTACTCCCATGTACCACCCAACCATAGATTGGGTTTAACCAAATCTCTCTTTCAGTCAATCACCTCGGCACCATATTCCAAGCATGAATGTGGGGTCTCAAGGAATAATCCAAAACAAAATCAACTAGAGCTTCTAGAGGCCAAACCACCTCAACCCTCAATTACAATGATTCCACCTCGCAGGTTGGACATCAATAACACCAACCAGATCACTCTCTACCCAAGCTATCCAGGGCTCCAGGAACTAGTAACACAACCCACAACCTTCCAAGGCTCCAAAGCATTTGTCCAACCTAGCTCCAAGGACTAGTAACTCAACCCACCAAGGGCTCTAGTGTGTTTGTCCCAACCTAGGATCCAAGACTCGTAACTCAACAGAAGTTGTTCCAGGGCTTCCAGAGTGTTTGTTCCAACCCACATCCATAAGGAACATGAACACCAATAAAAAAAAATCATGTAGAAAAAACCACAACACCATGGTTATCCAAGAAATGGCAAGGCAAGGCTAAAGCCACTATCAATCTAGGAAAATCTCCATGCCAATGTCAACACATAACCAAAAAAAATATATGCATATACCATGCTTCCAGAAAACAACAAGGAAATCACACATGCAACCTATTACATGCTAAGGAATCCAACTGTAGTTGTTGATACAACTATTTCCTTGTGCTTTCTTAGTTTCCTTTTCCTTCTTTCTCCAAATCCAAATTGTATTTCAAATTTCTCCAAGAATGCTCTAAGTGTGCAAGAGTATGAGAGTGAGAGAATGAAATGAGAGCTCAAAAACTAAACTATCAAAAGGCTATGAACTAATCCTCATAATCCCTTTTATCATCGAGGCCTCTATTTTCATCATTTTCCTTCATTTTTCCTCTAATTTCCCTTACATGCAAATTTGTGTCTCTTCACCTTCCTTTTCTCCTATTTTCCTTTATTTCCGTAATTAAATGCCAATTATTGCCTCTTTGCCTTTGCTAATTTCCTTAGCCATAAATCAACTAAAAGTGATCCCCACTATAATATATGCCCACCATTCAGCCTAGAATACATGTCCCATGTCCTTGGTATTATTTTTTTTACATAGAAAATCAACCAGGGGTTGTTACAAACCCCTCCCCTTGGGGAAACACCATCATCAATGTTCTATGACACCTATGACCAAAAAACCACTAAAAAAATATACTGCCTATGGAGCTTTATAACATAGCTTGATGTAGTATTCACAATGACATCCCATTGAAAACATGACAAACATACCATTGACTGGAGCTTTATAAAAAAACTCATAATGTTATTTACAATCACAACCACATATGCTTATACATATTTTCTTCAACCAGAAAATAATCATACTATCTATGGAGATTTATAACCACAACTCAATATAATATTTACAATAATATAGACATATACATATGCACATTTTCTCTAACCAACAAATAAAATGATATGATGTTTACATTTGTCAATAAGGGAATCCAGAGGTTCATACCTCCACCCTCAAAAGTAGTACCAGGTTTCACCTCCTTCCCAGGAACTCTAGAATCCACTACCAAAGTCAAACCTGCATCCAATGTCCAACACTATGACCCTTGCGCTACTTGTTCTCTTAGTGAACAATTACTGTCTCATTGTTCCAAGAAACACTCCCAATATGCTTTTGATTACATCTGGCATTGCTAATGACCAAAACAAATTCATTCCCTAGCCTTCTCTTCTCTACTACACAACCACTTGGGAAATTCAGCCACCCCCTTAAGTGCAGTCGCACACCTTCCAAATTTCGTTGGCATCCCCTTCTCTACTACATAGTTCCTCAGGAAATCCATCCCTTGGCAAGGTTTTCCCCACATCAGATAGTCCAAAAACCAAGGCATATCCCTACCTAAAAACCATCATATTGGTCATAGCATGCACATGGAAATCAATAGACACTATTGGGTACCAGTGTCCCATAATGGCCCTAATCCTAAATTCTTTACCATCATACTATTGCATGTTCCAATTCCTTTCACTACTACTACTAACATTCTTACAATCAGTTTCAACCACCCAACCCGGGAATTTTCCATGATTTCCTCTACCAAGCACATAATTGCCATTAGATTCAAAATAAATTGAAATCAATTTGAATAATACCTCATTGGTAGCCCATTAATAAGGTGCACTTGTAATTTTGTTTACTTCATATCACAACAAGTACAACTAGCTCTTTGATCAAATCATCATGTATAAACATATCGCATCCGGTTAGCTCAGAGCCCAACTCTCATAAATCAAAATCATAGATTATGTCCATAATTAAAAACTGAAATAAAAAATTGATACTTATCCTTCGAATAATTTTTTGCTTCTACCTTTGTTCTTTATCCTTTCCGTACACACATTGAATTGGTTGCCAAACCTGGCAAGCACCCAATGCCTTCTCTTCTCTTCAATCACATACACATACACACAATGTACATCACATGCATACACCCACACATAATGTACCACACAATACATACACATGCACCCAGTGTACAACACAATACATATACATACAAAGAGCACAACACAACAAATACACATGTCATGATACAACGACTACACAATACACATAACAAAGTACCACATGTACACAACACAATATGTACGACATGTACACAATACCACATGTACATAACACCACATGTACACAACGACAGTACTACACATTCGGAGACCACACTATCTCTACCAAGCAAAGTTGCTTCTAGTGTCTTTCCATTGCCTTACTGTGTGCATCCACAATCCAAATTTTGGTTATGCAGCTCTTTCCACTGTCCATGCTTATCCCAACATGTCACATATCACAATTTTTCATTTTGCTAATGTATCTCTTAACATTGCATGTCCATAACATAAACATAGACATAGTTATAAGTACATAATATCAAATATTATACACATGCTACTAACCTCATAGATCTATCAAGGTTACTCTTCCCACTTGATTCCTCATAAAATCGTGAAACTCTTCATACCATTCTCCTAGATAAGCAATCATTCCTCCACAAACATGATCCATGATGATCTTGTTAGACAACGACATACATACATATATGTATACATATATAGACATCAACAAAATCATGATCACAACATAACTACCATATATCATAAGGTCAAGGTTAAGAGAAATCCCTTTATCTGTGCACAACATGCACAACATTATGAACAACAATTCCCAACATAGCCAAGGCATATGGTGCCTCAAACACATTACTTTACCTTTCTTGTTATCTTCTCATGACTGTCAAAAGTGCCTTTCTACTGACAAAATAGCTATTATGCTCTCGGGGTCCTTCAAAAACTGACCGACCATTCACATCAGGGGAAGATTTCCTCCTCCTCCGACTCAGTCTAGTTTTAATAATCAAAAATATATGCAGCACCTTACATTTATAGAGGTTGTCCCCTAGATGCGAGCATATCTCAAGGATAGGCTGAGTCACACATGCCTTTGAAGTACAACACAAAATACAACAATTAGACCCTAATACTCCTCCTACTCCTACAAAATGTGGTCCCTCCATACTATCATTATACCTTCTTCTTATGCGACACACCAGAGGCACTTTCACTCTCTATCACACATTGAGACCAGGAAATCCACCACATTAGTTGTTCCTTCATTATGCATATGTCATTTAGGATTATTAGGCTAAGATACTTAAGTTCGCTTCTATCTTGAGAGAATAATCTTTAATACCATGAGTGAAGAACAATTACTCCTTAATATGTGATCAATTAGCCAATTTACCTTGGTTGACTCGACAATGAACCAACAACAAGGATTAAGCCACAACAAATCTAAGTGGAGATTATAGAATATCCACTAAATTAGAAATTTGAGCAAGGATTAGTTGGTGGGAGAAAGGAATTGGGGAAAGTTTGATTCTATAATAAAGTAGTATTGGAGCATAAGGAAAATACCATCACGCATAGTGCCAATGATTGACAAGGGCAAAGTAGGCAACAAAGCCTGGATGAACAAGTTGAGAGGGGAGAAGGCCCCCATTCTAGATGTGCATAACCTAGTCTACCTAGACAAGAGACTTGATGTTTGGGTGCGTGAACATATCATAGGTTATGTAGAGCATGTGAAATTGGTGGATTACGATATCCACAACTCTATGGTATTCCATAGTTTTTCATTGAACAAATACTTGACATTAATGGGGGACAAGACCAAGATATTTATGCAATTCAATCCTTTGTGAAAATCTAGTATTACTAACCTATTTCTTGTCCCATGTTTTGGAAACCCTCTGGTGCTGAGAAAGTGTATAAGATTGTTACTATTGTGGACCCATTTTGAGGGGATTTGGCTAGACAAGAAAATCCCCATCACTATAAAGGTTATCCATGCTATTACAGGCTTGCTACATGATGGGAATAATCCACTAATGCATTATGTGTTCATGTTCTAGCGTCGAAGGATGGAGTTGTTATAGAAGAGAAAATGGACATATTCTTTCAATATGGCATGAAATTGCCAAATTGTGTTATGATATAGCATCAATCAATAATTTGTCAACTAGAAAGGAAACATACATTCTATTTACAAGGGTGTTACAAACCTACTGAAAGGAAAAGTTCTTGAAACAGGCAGTACATGAGATTGACAATTGCACTTCCAAAGTGAATTTGAACTAGGAATTTCTTGCTATACTCTCTAAGGGATAGGTGAGGTATTTCATTAATGCGATCCTATAGAATGTATTTGATGCAAAGGATCAAAATCAAGACTTTCAGTTTGGAAGTTTCTTGCAACTAACAACATTCTCTTAGTGGGTGGAGCTTGAAGGTGTTCAATTGCCATGGTGGGACCCACAAGACAACTATGTTGCTGCTAAGTATGAATTCCGCTCATATTTGTCAGAAAAAGTAGAGTAGGTTAGTATTGATATTGTATCAAAAGTTACTATCAAGCCATGTATTACATTATCATGTAGACTAATAAGATCATTATCGACATTATTGAGGCACACGGTTGACAGTACTAGTTTGAAATGGCGAGACACAACTCATAATGGTATTTACAATCACAACCACATATAGTTATACATATTTTCTTCAACCAACAAATAATCATACTAATATATGGAGATTTATAACCACAACTCGATATAGTATTTACAATAATATAGACATATACATATGCACATTTGATCTAACCAACAAATAAAATGATATGATGCTCGCAACAGTCAATAAGGGAATCCAGAGGCTCACACCTCCACCCTCAAAAGTAGTACCAAGATTCACCTCCTTCCCAGGAGGGCTAAAATCCACTACCAAATTCAAACCTGCATCCAATGTCCAACACTATGATCCTTGCGCTACTTGTTCTGTCAGTGAACAGTTACAATCTCATTGTTCCAGGGAACACTCTTGTTAGCACCTAAATCAGCATTAGGCTGAAGGAAGGCAAAATTCAGGGTAACCACAAACCACGCTCAATCTGGTAGCTAGTCCTACCAGAACAGGAGAGGACTCTCTCTGTGTCATGCTCAGTGAATAACTAAACGAAATGGCCTGAGATGACTTACAGTGAAATATTGATCTTAGGCTAGTAAGTGAATATGGATACAAGAAGTGATTTTTATGAATGACTGTGTTTCTGGGATGGTATGGGACCAATGGACTGCAATGAACAGAGAATTTAATACAAAGGCACAGATTACTTCATGAGGCAAGATAGGCGGAGAGTCCAGCAATTTAGTTTGAGATAGCGCGGAATGGAGGGATTGCTTAGAAGGGTGAAAAGGGCATGGGCAACATGAATCCTTTTCAACAAAAGAAGAACACTGAACATGAAATTTTCCCACAGGCAGAGCAATAAAATTGAATTCTACCTTATCTAACTTAGAAAATTTCACTGGAAATGAATATGAAATGAACTATGAAACATACGAAATACATATGAAACATAAGAGACACATTTGCTACACTCACAACCACATGAATCTCATGAAACAGAGCCGCTGCCTTTCATTAATCCTCTGTAAAAAATATACAATGAAGAAACAAAGTTTCTTTTCCACCGTCTCCTAGAAGTTACAAGCCAAACCAACCCTTTGCAAATAGTGTGCATACAATATATAGAATGTGCCATGAAGAGATAGAATGCCCAAGGGTTGGGGAGTTACTCGAATCATTACAAAATGAAGGTGGAGAGCCAAACATCAGCTACAAGTGCAGCGCCACAAACATGACAAATGGCTTGGGTGACCCTTTGCCTTCCTTTGCCACTTGGATAGATGCCCATCTGGAGTGAAAATACTTTAAATGCCACCTTTAGGGCCGAAAAAATGAAGTTCATATGAGGGGGCCCACTTATGAAAAGTTGTGAAGCGAAATTTCGCGAAACAGAGGCAATTTGGGCCTTTTTTCCTATATGCACCACGCCATTTTCTGTATGCACCGTGCCACTTTGAGGCCCATTTTGAGGCACTTGCAGGAGTCCAAAATGTTCCCAAGTGTGCTTGTTGCAAAGCCTGTCCTGTCTAATTTCCAACCCAAGTGGAATTTTTGAATTTGGATCTCATTTGCCCCTCCAAATCTTCATTCTCCCAAGACTGCTTCCTGTGTGTCAAAATAGGGGCAGTGAGGCCATTTTTTGGGTGTTTTTGACCTCCTGGAGACTCAAATCATGCCCAAATTTCTTGCCCGAGTGCCAGTAGTCGTGATTTTTCCTGCTGAATTCAAAAATGCAAACCATTTCTCATTTGGAGCTCCCAATCCTACGCGTCTGGCGCGGCGCGTATAGAGAAAAAAACCTATTTTTGTGCCACAAAATTCCCATGTGACCAAAATTGTCCCAAATTTCTTGAAATTTGGGCTGGAGGTTCTCTAAGAGGCACTATGTTGGGCCACAGAAGCTTCAGCCAAGATTCAAAGCTGATATTTCTCTTTTGCCTCTTTTGTTGCTTTGCTCAGTTTGGCCTTCAAGCTCCTTATTCGTGCCTTGCAAACATGATTGCGTGCCCAATGATGGTTTTTCATGTGCCCGAGCATGTACTTGTCCTTGTTCACTTTCACCAATCATTGTGTGTCTCCATCTCATACTTCAATGAATGTTGTGAAGCCATGACTGCTGTGTATATTGTACCTAGGCTGCCCTTTGATGATGGTGTGAGGCTGGGTGCCTTTGTGATGTCTATCACCAAGGGCTACAATGAAATAGGGACTATTAGGAAGGGAGTAATGTAATGGGAATAACGGTTATAGGGAGAAATTTTTTTAGGGATATGGGAGGAGTTTGGGTATTTTGATAGGGTAGGGTTTGGGATTTTAACAAGGTAGGGTTTGGGGTGTCATGTTGACAAAATAGTGGAGGGATAGGGGAGAGGGTTTGGTAGTAGTTTAGGGCAGGGATTTTAGGAAAAATGATAAAGGTAGGATGGGAAAAATGGTAGGTGAGGGGAAAATGATGGGTGGAATGGAACCTTGGCACTAATAACTCACTTTAGCAACCCTAGCCATTCATGTTTTTTGGTGATTTCTTATGGTTGATTTTTTTGCATTTGGTTGCATTCAAACATCGGTAAACCATCATATCATTGATAAAATTTGATGAGAAAGTGATGTTATAAAGCCTACCTTTCAATTTGATAGCATTCAAAAAAATTTGGAGTGATTTGGCACTTGTTTCGGCCCTTGTTCTGTGTGCGCCACGCGCAAAGCCCAGTGCACCGCGCCCTGGGTATGCGCCGCGCCTGTGGAAAGTTTGAACTGTGGGCAGGCTCTGTGTGCGTCACGCCCTCTGTGTGCGCCACGCCCCTGATTATATGCACTGCGCTCCTTGGAACTACCTCCAACTCACTCAAACATGCACGATGCACACTTTGCTCTCCTAATCACTTTGCAATGTTTCTTTATGACCTTGATTTGCACAATGACCTTGTTTGCTTGTGGAAACCTTGTGGAATGAAGAATTTGCAGTTTTGGAGGAAGATTTCAGAAAAATTCAGGCCTTTTAGCCCTATGCACCATGCCTCCCATGTGCGCCGTGCCAGTGTAAATTTACACTGGAAAATCTCCCTCTGTGTGCCGCGCTCCCTCTGTGGGCCGCGCCCCCTCTGTGCGCCACGCCTTTTTGCAGGAGCCTTTTGAAGGCCTTCCTCGTGTCAACATTGGGTGCAGGATAGCTCGTTGGAAAGGTATTTGAGTCTAATTTCCAACCCAGCTAGAATATTTTAATTTTTAGTTCATTTTCCATGTCAAAAATCAAATCTCCCAATACTGGTCAAAATGTGCCCAGTGAGGCTGCCTCAAGGCAGAGTGTTGTTGCAGTCAACTTTGGAAGGTGTTCCTCAACTCCAAATTGAGCTCATGATAGCTCATTGGAAATAAAATTGTGTCTAGTTATCATTTTACTCATCAATCAAGTCATTTGGCCAACCAATCTAGGAGAAAACTTGATTTCCCAAGGTCACTTTAGAGGTGCATCAATTCTCCCGACGCAGTTGTATTTTTTACATTTATCTAAAACCATGACACCTGTGTAAAAAGTGAAGGATTTTTTTCTTCCTCGGTATGTTATGGACAAAAACCTCTCTCATTTTTCCAAAATTCATCTTTTATTGCTCAAAAAACATCATTTGCGTGAAACCTATCCCGATGTGTGGGACAAGGGATTTGCCGAAGTGAAGCAAAATGAAGGGGATAGGGGGCTTATAAATTCTTGAGAAAATTTTGGGAAGTGGGAGGGATGTTAGAAAGTATGGGAAAGTGGAATCTCAGAGATTGAGTGAGGGGAAGGGGTCCAAAAAGGCAAAACACAGGCCTAGCCTAGAAAATTGCCGAGTTGTAGCAAGAAACTAGGGTTTGTGTGAAAATGAGGAATTTGGGGGATTTTAGTGATGAGAAGTGTTTAATAAGGTACATTATGGATAGGGGAAGGTGTATGAACATTAGGATACAATTTTTTCCGATGATTTGACCATCCAAGAGAAATTAGCTTCAAAACCCTAGGAGAGGGAAATGAACCTGGCCTAGGCGCAACTGAAGCATGAACAAGGTGTAAAATGACCTAGTGGAACTTGACATGATGATGAAAACCCTTTGAATGATGCTACACTCAGTTGCATGGTGACATGGAACGTCATTTGGACAACTTTGACAAGGGTAAAATCAAACCCTAGACCTAATGCCTAGTGACCAAATTTTGCTTGAAGACTCACTGAAATGACAAAATTTGACCTTGAAACCTTAAAATCACTTTATAAGAACATGTTTGATCACTGGAGGAAGGCTGCAAAGACTGACACTAACACTGTCCTTTGTGTTGGAGAATGCAGTAAGGCAGTTATTAATTCAATTTCTCCTTAATCCTTAATATTTACTTAAGAACTCTATTTATCTTCTTATGTTTCTTTATTAAATAATTTCATCAAACAAACATCAAGAGAAAAACAATAAAGATAATGGACACAAAAATTAGGCTCAAAGCCATAGCAAAACCCCTCCAAGGATAAATCCCAGCAAAATCTCTTATCTTCTTATAGAATCTTCTTCTAATGAGTAAAACTAAGGCCCAAACCCTAGACCAAGTCCTCCAAGTACCAAGTCAACCCTCCAACAAACCCCTTTAAAGATGACAAAATCAACTTATAGTCATCAAAAGTAAACCCTCTTCATCCTACTTCAATCATAGATTTCAACCCTCTAGTTCAAAAAATTTGGACCTGTAGTCACTTCATAATTTAGGTATACAATTTTCAGCCTCCCTGCAACAGAACAAAAACCCTAATTCACACGTGTGAGAGAGCTTTAGCCCAAAACAAGGTCTTCTTCCTTCCCTTTTGCTTTTTCTCCTTCTTTCCTTGTCTCTTTGATCTTACTTCGTCCTCCTTTTATTGCAAATTGAACTTATTGAGTGAGTGTGCCAAATGAGGTTGAAGTTTGTTCTATATATAGCCTTTCCAAGAGGTTGAATAACCCTCTCTAGGCCGAATTGTTCTTGACTACGACCGACTTGTACTTGGAGGACCATAGGACTTTCTAGACTCATAATCATTAACTTTTACATGTTACAACTTGCCCAATATGGTCTTATACAAATATAATGACTCTCTTGACTCAAGAAAAATATTCTTTTGACATGACAAACCATAGAAGCATGAAGAACATGCTTTACCTAGATGACCATCAAACTGGAGCATGAAACTCATGCTCAAACATAATTTTTTTTTCTTGTAATATAAAAAATATATAATGATTTGAGTACATTGACAAGTATGAAGACCAAAACTAGTTAAATTTTCCAACACTCCCTCTTAACTAGGGAGGTATTCATAATTGTACACCTTGTACAAGGTTATTCTCAAATTGAAGAGCTCTCATAAGAAGAGTCAGATTAGTAAGCCATTTTAAAGCATTAACATCATGACCAACATTGTCAACATAGTAAGGCCTTAACTTGACAAGCTCTTTCTTATACCAGAGCATAGTGCTGGGAGGATTTACGTGAGATGCCACACTACCTCTACAAGGCACATACCCCATCTAGATGTTCACTAGTTATGTCATTTTAGGACTATTCTTATCTTTGATTCCCAATCCTCAAATAATATCAGTCCTCTTTGACCACTCTTGTCCTTGATACCTTTCCAATCATCAAATATTGTTGGTCCATTTCCTATCTCGGATTTTTCTATCCTCAAGGAAATCACAAATGCTTATCCAATCTTACATCCATCATTCTCTCTCCATGGCCTTCACTTAGACTTTTGGTTGTTAGTCCTGGTCAAGTGCATGACACATGAAGAAGAGAATACAAATGTGATGTTCATCGTCACTCCCTTTCAACCAGAGAGTAAATCCCTCTTCCTTCTTGATTAGGGAATTGATCCATGCTCCTTTTCATGCATTCAAAGAATCTCCTTTTACTCCCTCTTAATTATAGAGGAGATTCCTAACTTCCTTTCATCTAGGAAGTCATAACTATAAGATTTTTATCTTGTATTCATAAAGGTATCAACTATCATGGGAATAGTTGCAAGGCTCCCTATTCCCCGTTTGTATCTCATTATATTGAGCATCCTTCTTCCAAGAAGCTATGGAGCCATCTTCTTTCTTCAATCTACTGACAAGATTCATGCCATCGAACTTGCACATCACTTTCTTCCAATCATTATATTGAACCTTATCAAACTTCAACCTAGCCATAGCTTATTGTTATATTTCTACCTTTCAATCCCAATGTGATTATGTTAAAACCTTTGACGTCTTAATTTCCAAAACCATATGCTCAATTCATATGTTTATTCAATTGAGTTCAACACCCACAGTTGAACTTGCCTCAACTGTCATCATGTATTCTTGCAATATCCTACCAAGTAGAAAAACAATATGTTAACTAGATAACCGATATCAAAATATTAAATATCAAACTTACCTTGTCATAATAACCATTCTCATCAAAACATCAACTTACTTGAGATCTTTGAGATCAACATCCTTTCATATGATCCATCTCCATATCGTGTAAGAATCCTTCTATGCATTCATTTTAATCATAGTTCCCATGGATCGAGGCTTGATTTCCAAGCTATAATATCTTCCTTGGAGTGGTCATATTTAACTCCCTTTCCTTATTCTAGAGACTATGCTTGATGTTGGTCAACATTGTTATATGCCATCCAATTTTGTGAGAGAGTCTTGATCTCCATTCATTCCAGAGTATGTCAAATTTATTCTTTTGAGCATCATTCAGTCGTATGGAATATTTACCAAGCATATCCATAGCTAACTCTTCCTTCATGATTCTTGTATATGTGAACCATGCTCCAGGGAAGAATAACTTCAAATATGCATACATTTGCTTTCATTATGCCTTTCATATTGTAATTTGACCATTTGTATTTCTTCATACTTTAGAAATATTGTTTCCATATTATATGGAATATATACCAGTCATAATGTTGCTTCCAAGAATCTTCCATAATGATGATTCTTATAGGATCTTGTTGATCCTTCTTTGCAAAATGACTACCATGAACATGATGTTAGAAAATGTTTGGATGAACTATAATATGCAATATTCTTCTAAACTTCTCATTCTTTTTAAACTAGATGATCTTTCCCAAATCAAATTAAACAAGTAGATTTAATTTTTCTAGTATCACATGCTTCTATCTATGATGCCACACCATTTACAAAACCAAGACTCTTCTATAATAATAATGCATGCTACTCTACTTTCTACTTAATAAAAGAAAGACAAAAATTCACAAAGAACCTCACAGAGATGAGACTTCCTTCGATAATAAAGATCATTGGGATCTTCTCCTTTCGGCTTCTTCTTCCCGGGTTCTCCCTTTTCTTCAGCTATGTGAGCTTCACTTCTTTCTTTGATTTTGTTGTTCACTTTAATGTTTGGACAATCCCTTTTATAGTGTCCATACACATTGCATCCAAAACCTTGAACCTTGGACATGTTTGTCTTCTTCTTGGACTTTCCAAATTTTCCTTCCTCAACTTCTTGGTTCTTGCAATCAAGGCTTGATACTTTTCATTTTATTTAATATCATCCTTTGCCTTGATCCTAGATTCTTCCAAGATACATTGAGCCAAAAATTCATCAAATAGTGTAGTATCTTTCTTTGAGTAGGTGTTAAATGCAAACTAGTCCAATTAGGTGGTAAAGCATTTAATACACAAAGAGTCATTTCAAAGTCAGACACAATCTCCCAAAGCCTTTGCAACCGGTCTCTTATTGTTATGCTCTGAACCTGCAAATGATACCCAAATACAAAATATGCGAAGAAAAGAGACCCAGAATACAAAATATGCGAAGAAAAGATACCCAGAACACAGAATAACAATGAATTTATTATTCAGAGAGTAATGTTCACTTGCCTCTTCGAGGGGGCAACCTCCAATAGAGCAGAGCTCGATTACAAAATAAGACACGATGCTCCTCGCAGGGAGTTTCTATCCTTTATATATGACTCCTACATGCAATACCACGGGCCAATACCGTGGGTTTTATTAATACCATCTATCTAATACTACGGCCCATTTGCAACTAATTGTGGTTCCGTTATTAATTGCGGATTAACCACTTACAATTATTAATATGGCTTTATTGACTCTTGACTATGACGTGGTCCCATTACATAGATAAGGGGGTTAGGGTGGGACCCTAACATGCCCACCCCCTTAAGACTAGCCTTGTCCTCAAGGTTGAAGCTGCGGAAACTGCTGCAGAACAGTGGCTGGCTCCCAAGTTGCATCTTCTGGAGAGGTGTCTTTCCATTTAACGAGGACTTCCTTAATCATGCGGTCGCGCAGTTGCTTGACTCGTGTGTTGAGGACCTGTTTTGGTTGAAGCCAGATGGATCCTTCTTCGTCCAATTCCGGGAGACTAGTCTGAATTCTGAAATTGTTCCCAATCACTTTCTTGAGGCATGAGACATGAAAAACTGGATGGATTTTTGCAGTAGGTAGCAAGGCCAACTTGTAGGCCACTTCTCCAATGCGTTGAAGTACTTGATAGGGTCCGTAGAATTTGGGAGAGAGTTTCTGACATCCCTTGTATTTGAGTGATGTTTGCTTGTATGGTTGGAGCCGTAAAAAGACCTGATCCCCTTCTTGAAAGTGGCGTTCTGAGCGATGCTGGTCTACCTGTTGCTTCATGCGGTTCTGAGCTTAATGAAGATTTTCTCTAAGATGGGCGAGCATAGTTGCACGGTGTTGTAGGAGTTGATCCACTGCTTGGACTTTTGAGCATCCCTTGAGATATGAAGTAGGTGAAGGCGGGAGTTGACCATATACTAATTCATAGGGGGTCATTTTGGTGGTGGCATGATAGTTGGTGTTATACCACCATTCTGCCAGAGGAAGCCACTGTACCCAAAGGTGTTGTTTTTCTGAAGTAAAACAGCTAAGGTAAGTTTCTAGACATTTTTTGACGGCTTCAGTTTGACCATCTGTTTGCGGATGGTAGGAAGTACTGAGTTTTAGTTGAGTGCCTTGGATTCTGAAGAGTTCCTGCCAAACATTGCTGGTGAAGATCGGGTCACGGTCGGACATAATAGAAATAAGCATGCCATGCAATTTGAAGATCTGATCCATGAAAGTTTGAGCAACCAAGGTTCGTGTAAATGTGTGGGGAAGAGCGCAGAAATGAGCATACTTCGACAATCGGTCCACAACCACCATGATGACTGACTTGTTCCCTGATTTTGGAATACCTGTAATGAAATCCATAGAAACTTCCGTCCAAATTGATGTCGGAATGGGAAATGGTTGTAATGTGCCAGGTGTGTTGACAATTTCCCCTTTGTGGCGCTGAGAGACATCGCATTCGGTTACGAAGGTAAGGATGTCCTTTTTCATGCCTATCCAGAAAAATGATCTTCTGGTGTGAGCATACGTCTTCTGAAAGCCCGAATGTCCTGCAATGGGAGATGAGTGCATCTCTGCCAAAATGCGACTTTTGAAGGTGGATGTTGGTGATATTACGACTCTGTCCTTGTAGCGAAGAATATCATCCTGCCATGAGTAGCCCTTGATGGAATTTGGATTTGCCTGTAATTGAGAAATGAGTTGGGAGAGCCCTGGGGGTGAAAACCATTCTCTGCGAGCTCTTCAATCCATTCTGGAATGGGGAGGGAAATAGCTAGCAGGGTACTTTCCTCCTCAAATTGGCGAGATAATGCATCTGCTACACTATTGTCTTTCCCTTTCTTGTAAATGATCTCATAACCATATCCCAGCATTTTGGCTAACCATTTATTTTGTTGTGGGGAGGATAGGCATTGCTCCAAAAAATATTTAAGACTGTGATGATCTGTGCGGATTTGGAAATGTCGCCCCAATAAATAAGGTCGCCAGGTGTCGACTGCATGTAAGATGGCCATCATTTCCTTCTGGTATGTAGATTGGCCCTGATTCTTCCCACTGAGTTGCTGGCTTGTGAAGGCCAACGGTCACCCTTCCTGCATTAAAACCGCGCCAATACTTGTCCCCGAAGCCTCACATTCAATGACAAAAGATTTGGTGAAGTCAGGTAGTGCTAAAACTGGAGTGGAACACATGGCATTTTTTAGAGTTGTAAAGGCCTGTTGTGCTTCCTCATTCCAGACGAATGAATTTTTCTTTAGGAGTTGGGTGAGGGGCTTCGCTATGCGACCATAGTTGCGGACAAATTTACGATAATAGCTTATGAGACCCAAAACTCCTCGCAAGCTCTTCAAGGTCTTAGGTTGAGGCCATTCCTGCATTGCTTGGATCTTTTTGGGGTCCACCTTGACACCCTAACGCCCCACAATGTGGCCCAAATACTTTACCTCTGCCCTGCCAAATGAACACTTGGACATCTTGACAAATAATTTATTCTTGCGGAGCAATTGCAAGAGTAGATCTACATGCTGAAGATGTGCGCCCCATGTGCAACTATAGATGAGGATGTCATCGAAGAAGACAAGGACAAATTTCCTGAGATATGGCTTGAGAATGTGGTTCATAAGGCTCTGAAAAGTAGAGGGGGCATTACAAAGACCAAATGGCATGACCGGGAATTCATAGTGGCCTTCATGAGTTCTGAAAGCAGTCTTGGGGATGTCGACTTCCTTCATGCGAATCTGGTGGTAGCCTAAGCGAAGATCCAACTTCATGAAAATTTGAGCCCCATTGAGTTCATCCAGCAAATCATCAATCACCAGGATGGGAAATTTATCTTTGACTGTCAACTTATTGAGGGCCCTGAAGTCAGGACACATCCGCCACTCCTCCCCATCTTTTTTGAGCACCATAACCACTGGAGATGAATAAGGACTGATGCTGGGACGAATGACCCCTGCTTCCAAAAGTTCTTGATGATTTTTTCTATTTCGTTCTTTTGGGTGAACGGATATCTGTATGGGCGCACATTTGGGGGTTGGGCCCCTGGAACCAAGGTGATGCTATGATCATGTTCCCCTCATGAGGGTGGAAGCCCATGAGGCTTGTCAAAGACCGGCAGATGGTTGTTTAAAATCTGTTGCATCTCAGGATGAAGTGGCGGCTGCTTGGTTTCGACTCCTTGGATGGCATTAAATTGAGCTACCACTCCATGATTGCCCTTTTTTAACAATTTTTCCATCCTATGCGAGCTTATGATAGAGGAGGCTCCCGCCTGGAGTCCTCGGAGGGTATGTGTGTGGTCGTTCGGCTTAAAACTCATATACAACTCCTGGAAATCCATTGTGATTGGCCCAAGAGTGCGGAGCCAGTTAGCGCCGAGGACAATGTCACAACCTCCCATGTTTATGGAAAACATGTGGGTTTTCAACTGATAATCCCCCATTTGAAGTTTGACATTTTCACAACGGCCTTCACATTTCATTGTGCCTCCATCTGTAATTTGAACTTGGAAGTTAGAAACTGCTCATACAAAGCAATGCACTGTTTCTGCGACTTTTTGATGGATGAAATTATGTGTACTTCCACTATCAATCAAAAATACTACTGGGCGATGTTTAATAAACTCTCTGATTTTGAGCGTTTGAGGGGAAGAAATCCCTGCCAAGGCATGCAACGAAATAACTGGTTCGTTAGAGACATCGTCCTGTTGGTTATCATCCTCTAGCGGCTCATGTTCCCCAAGTGTAGGATCTTCCTATGTTGAGTTGTAGTTAGTGGCATCTATTTGAAAGAATTTGGGCTCCTTACATTTATGACCTGGGGAGTATTTTTCATCACAGTAGTAGCATAGTCCTTGCTTCCTTCTTTCTGCCATTTCCGCAGGGGACACCTTTTGGACCTTAAGTGTTTGAGTCGTGTGCTGCGCCTGTGGGAAGCGACCTTTAGTGGGGAAATTTGGGCGATTGTATTGGGCTGCTAATGCACGTTCCACCTTACAAGCTACCTTGCAAGCCTCAATCCACGTGGGAGGGTGGTGAAGTAGCGCTTGAGCTCTGATGGCTTCTTTAAGACCGCTGATAAAACATTCCGTGTAGAACTCATCTGTGAGACCCTTAGTGCGGAAAGCTAAGCTTTGAAAAGCATTAATATATTCCTCTACTGTACCAGTCTGTCTGAGCTTAGTGGGACGACCCAAATAAGAGTCTTCTTGTTCAAAGCGTTCTCGAAGAGCTTTGGTAAATTGGGCCCAAGTCCTAAAATATCCATTGGAGTGCATATGCCATTCCCACCATTGCCACTGTTCATTGTCGAAGTACATGCTCCCCAACACAACCTTAGTCGCATCATCTAGGATCTGATTCAATTTGAAATACTGGTCCATTTGTGCTAGCCATGCTGCTGGGTGAGAACCGTCAAATTTATGCATATCCAACTTAGGAAGTCGCTGATTGGGTGGTGGATGGGTGTGCCAGACGTAAGGAGAGTGGCTAGATTCACCGTAAATGCCTTCATAGCCATTATACCCCTCCTCGTGGGCTTGCTCCTTATCGTTTGACATAAAATCTTCCTTGCCTTTTCCTTGCAATGTCTCTAGCTGGAGACTCATTCCTGTAAGTAGGGTGTTCATGTTATCCAGATCTATTTTGTCCAGCTGAGTGTGGATTTTGTTCACCGTTTCTTCCAGTTTGTCCATCCTTTCATTGGCCATCGCTTGAGCTCTAGTTGCTACCAT
>APFE031207235.1:3029-14291 GCA_000404065.3 Pinus taeda | reverse complement strand
CAGATGGATGTGAAGACTGTGTTCCTCAACAGAGTCATTGAGGAGGAGGTGTACATTGAGCAACTTGAAGGCTTTGAAGTCTTCAGCAGCGAGTCGCATGTGTGCAGGCTCAAGAGAGCGCTGTATGGGTTGAAGCAAGCACCACGTGCTTGGTACACACGAATAGATAGCTATTTCACAGGACTTGGATTCTCCAAGAGCGAGGCGGATCCTAACCTATACCAGATTGTGGTGGAGGGTAAGTTGCTTATCATTTTACTGTATGTTGATGATTTGATTCTAACGGGTGATGAGCTGTTGATACTATCATGCAAGAAGGATCTTGCTACAGAGTTTGAGATGAAGGACTTGGGCCTCCTTCACTATTTCCTAGGATTGGAAATATGGCAGCGCAGTGGTGGATTGTTTGTTTCTCAGGGAAAGTATGCTCCGGAGATACTGGAGAAGTTCAACATGTATGGCTGCAAGCCTATTGATACTCCTCTTCCTGGAGGTTGGAGGAAGGATGATGCCACTTCGGGAGAAGAAGTGGATGCCACTGTTTATCGACAGTTGGTGGGGTCGCTGATGTATTTGGTCAATACACGAACTGATATATGCTATGCAGTTAACCAGCTTTCACAAGCTATGGTTAAGCCTACCAAGCTCTTCTGGAAGGCGGGCAAGCATGTATTGCGCTACTTGAGAGGCACATCGGGATATGGTTTGTGGTACAGACAGGAGGATGAGGTGAAGCTATGTGGCTTCACGGATGCAGATTGGGCAGGGAGCCCAACGGACAGAAAGAGCACATCAGGAGGGGTCTTCAGTATTGGATCGACAACAGTTTCTTGGTACAGCAGGAAACAGAGATCCGTGGCACTCAGTTCAGCGGAGGCCGAGTATATGGAAGCAAGTTTGGCTGCATGCGAGGCTATATGGATGAGGAAGATCCTAGTTGGTTTGTTCGGTTCTCATTTGGATCCTACTGTGATTTACTGTGATAACCAGAGTTGCATTAAACTCTCGGCTAATCCTGTATTTCATGATAGATCTAAACATATTGACATCAGGTACCATCATATCAGAGATTGTGTGCAGCGGAGGATCATGTTACTTTCGTACATTCCAACGGAGGATCAGGATGCTGATATTCTGACGAAGGCTCTCACCAAGAGCAAATTCGAGTACCACCGAGGCAGGATAGGGGTTGCTGATAATCCATATCTTGTCGAGAGGGAGTGTTGAGATTGCAACAAGATGATGGAGCTTAGTGAAAAGAGTCCCCTTCACTAAGTGGGCCCGCAGGCTATTTTTGGCGCAAGTCTATTTTTAGACTATGTCTATTTTTAGACATATGGATCATGTCTATGGATTGCAGGTTGCTGTTTATGGATGATTGATCAAGTTGGGAAAAATAGATGGACTTCTATTTTTAGATCACAGCGGAGTGACTGCTCAGTCTAAATATAGAACAGTCAAATATTATTAGCTCATAATAATATTTAGACTATAAACTTTGTCTTATTCTCTTGGAGCACTTCAGGATGAGCTAAGGATGTGGTACATGCAGATCCCAGAAGGAAATACGTGGTTACCTATGGGATGACTAATATTTGCATGCAGGACTTCAGTTAGAACTCAAGTGAGTTGAGTTTAGTGGACTGGAGGTGCAGTTGATGGAGTTGTGTTCAGTTTAGCTTTGTTAAACTGGTTGTATTTAGTCTAACTGGCAAATAGACTAGAGATGAGTTGGGTGAATTAGTTATTAATTAATTCACAAGTTATTAACTCATAATACAACTAATGAATACATAAGTTAACTCAGTTGCATGTCAGTGCATGTTCAGTTCAGCAGGGACAGGTGTTAGAGAATCAGATTGCTATCAGTTGTGACTATAGTTGTGCATCAGATCTTGCACAATCAAGGGATTGAGTATGCCAATGAATTTTCCCACATTGTAGCTTGTGCTCACGTGATTTAGCCAAGGAAATACGTGGTTGCCTTGGAATCATCATCAGTTCTTGAGCAGGTATTGAGCAGCGGAGGCAAGAAAGCAGCTAAGGAAATTTGAGCCAGTGATTGATTCAGATCTGAGCTGTATTGTGTGTAACAGAGGTGGAGATAATTGTGAGAAGTATTATGCTGTGTAATGTTACATGACTCAATCATCAATATACAGATAGTTGGGGTTTTTAGCGAGATCCTTTCCCCAGGATACATACTGTGTTAATGTGTGAATGCTCTTGATGTTTTATTGTTATTGATGCTGCTATATCGATGATCAACGTAGAGGAGCTTATGTATTGTGTATGTTTTCCGCAATAGTACATGATCAGGATAATCTCCATTGAATATGTGTTAAATTATTCAAAATTTCTACAACGACTAATGACAATATGAAAATAAGAAAAACCTCTCTTGCTAACATTATAATATGTATACAAAATGCACAAGAAAAAATTGGTTTTTTCAATCTCGAACCTCAGCTACACCAAGATGAATTAGAGAAGAATAGTGGTCATTTTGAATTGATTTTTCTTCAAAACAACTCCCTTTTTGAGATAGACTCCCATCAACAACGTGAAACTAATCAGATAAGTAATATTGAGCTTGATTCACATGAAGTTCCCATTTTAAGAGAAATTTTACATAAATATACAGAAATCCAGGTTACACTTACCAAGCCCATCATCAGACCTTGGGAAGAGCTTGTTAGAAACAAGCACAAAACTAGTCTTGGATATGAAAAGGATGTATCCTCTTATATTCAGGACTATACCAAACCCATCCATTTTCAAAGTTTTAGGTTTATTCAAGGTGGTTCATCATCACTCGTTTTAGATCCTACTCCTCTTCCAAAGAAACCATAGATTGTCAAATGGCAACATTGTAACCGAGATAGCCATGTGAAATATAATTGTTTTGATCTTCACCCATGTGAGCATTGTCATAAAAAATATCATAATTAAAATAGATGCTTTCATAAATGAGCCTCCTACAAGAACTAATATTCACCTTGGATGGATCACTTCTTGGAGCCTCTGCTAAAACTCTTACTTTTCTCGCTTGACATGTAGCTTGGAGGTATTTCCCTAGATTTTCATGAGAATTTCCTTTCAATTATCCTAAGGGTTTACCTTCATGTTTATGCAAACAATTATGAAAACATGATGTGTGGGTCTTCTCTTCCATGTGGCATACCCGGCTTTCTCATTTCACACCCTTATTCCACTATCTTGACACATCATCCTGGAATGGTCTTCCCCAGGGATTTCATTCATCACTAAATTCAAAAATGTTGGGGATGAAGTCCTAGGACAACTCATTAATACACATTTCTATATGTTTTATTGAGCTTTGATTCTCCTGCTTTCCATGTAATCCCAGACCTTTTCTCCCCAGAGTTTTCATTACATAGATAATCGATTACCTCCTAGATTTTATTATCGATGTAACTAAACCCTCCACATGGCATTTTCGTTATCATTCAGTATATCCAATTGGACCATCATTTATGTCCCTTTCCATTTCACCCCCGTGATCATTAACTCGATGATTTCTTAAAGCATTGATCTCATTTATTCCAATATTTTGTTCCTGGGGTGGTATTATAAGCAACATCAAATGATAAGTCACCCCTAAATCATGCCACCTATCACTTATGTAAATTCATCATATCTACTTGACGAACTAGTAAGCATGCCTCAGATTTATTTTTTGTCCTTATTACCTTTGAATAATTTAATTCTTGCATGTGTAGGTTATTAATTTGATGGTTGTATCTAATTGCATTGAATTGATGAGTTTTTATTACTATTGTCCTATGAATTGACATTGTTAACCCTGGTTTTCATTGTTACAACAAAAGTACTTTTGCAACTTCTGCTAGAATCATTAATATGGGAAAAGCCAAGAAAAATTTGCCAGTTCAACCACCAACATGGCCAATGCTGGAAGAAATTGATTAGAAGAACCCAAATACTTTCTTGTTCTCTGATATATTTTTCACTATGGATTCTACAATTTTGTCATGGGATGCAATGCATAAAACACTTAAATAGGAGTTACGTGATGAAGAAAATCTAGGACCATCAGTTGCAATTTTTTATCAAGGAGGCAATAAGACTTTCGAGGTCACACTCCAAGATGCTGCAAAATTTCATTTACATAGAATTTCTGCTCATTCGGTACTTCTTCCATAAACTAATATGATTCACTTGGTGATTGAAAATGTGGATATTATAGAGAGGAAATTTGTCACCTCTAGTGGCACAATAATTGCCTCTTTCAAGGCAGAAAATATTCAGGGTATCTATAAACTATTTAAACCACAACTTGTGTATAATATTTAGTTTATTAGGATTTTTGTTCAAGAAGAGTGTAATAATACTAAAACGGATCATTCCCAAAGAATAGAGGAAAGGATTTTCACCTTTGCATGCATATGTGTAGAGGTAGACCTCAACAAAGGACTTCCGGACAACATACGATTAATTCACAACCAGCGAATTTGGACACAGAGCTTGGATTACAAGAACACAACTTTCAGATGCCAAAATTGTATACAAACAGGGCACGTGCACAATGTGTGCCCAGAAGCCAAAAAGGATACCAGAAGGAAAAAGAACACAGGGAAAAAACCCAAAGGCTGGCATTACCCCCCACCTGAACCTGAAGAGAAGGAGGAAGAAGCTCTTGATGAACCATCCCCACAAGAGGAAAGTAAGGATCCTATGGAACCTAACACACAAGGGGGATCTCCACAAGACCAATCAGATGCCAAGAATCATAGGGTGCAGGCCGACTTTATCCCTAACGAAGGGGATATTAGTGGGAATAAGTGCTTCCATACATCAGATGACAAGGACAACACCAAATTAGAGGCAGGAAACCATCTTGCTCTTGTCTCCTCAATGCCATCCCAACGGGAATGGCGCAGGGTAGAGAAAAAGAAGGGGCGGAAAGCTTAGCTTCCCCCACCATGTACATTATCTTGTTTTGTTGTTTTCTACATGTCTCTGCTTGTCATTGGTCTCTGACTTAATGATGCTGCTTCTAGCCAGTACAACATGTAATTTTGTTATTCATATAATCAAAATTACGCTTTTTTCTCTAGAAAAAAAAGTACTAAAACAGATCTTGCAAGTTTAATTAAAGAGTGGAGGAGAGAATCATCACGTAAATATTCCATACAATCCCTAGATCCCCCTTTCTGCTACATTTCCTCCACGTTATGTAGACTCTTTGCTTATCAAAATGTTTTGTAATTTCCATTGGACTGGGTCCCTATCATCCATAGGGCTTTTTATGGGTATCCTTTTAGTTGGGCTGAAATGTTGTATGATAATATTGCCAAACATATTCTCTCTTTACACGCCAAATGAATGACCACCCATAATATTCCCTTCTATATGTCAACTTTCGTACTGGATGCCATATGTTTATCTTTGGACTTGTTGATCTTCTTCCCATCCCCACTTATCAAAATAAATTGTGGTAAGAGAAACACTTTGACCATTTTTACCAAATCTTCCATCTTTAGTGCGATCCCTATTTATCAAGTAATTTTCCGTTCTAAACCCCCAAGAATGTCTTTAACTGCTATGTATTGTTTATCAAGAATTGGAGATTGGTTCTCTGGAAAACATTTTACTAATATCAGAGTTTGGTGAAGTTATGGTACTCCACATGTCTTGCCTCTATCTATCCTAGATAAAATTATGTGCAGAGAGGTTTCTCATCAAACAATAGGGACATGAGTAGCTCTTGAATTAATAAAACTTCAAAGAAAGTGTGGCCCGAATTCCCCTTGCAAATTGGTATTTATACTATGTAGAATTATAACCATGTCGAAAGGGAGTTAAAACCCTTTTACGCTTTAAAATTGGCTACATTTCTTGTGAAATTGCATGATACCAAGTTAATCGAGGGAATAACTATTACTACGAAAATTAAGAAATATGTCCATGAGATTAATCACTATGATGAAGTGTTTTGTGGAGCCATATCTTATCAATATGCCCATAGAAAAGCTAAACAATTACCTCCAAATAGTTACCAACATTTTCTAGTTTACAGAGACACAAGAAGGGCTCCTTTCCCACTAAATCTATTGAAATGTCCATAAGAAGGAATATCAGTAAAGGTTGCAGATTCTTCAACACATGAAGACACTTCACAAGTAACTGTGCATATACATGTTCCTCCTATGTAGTCTCAAGAACAAACAACTTCAGAAATCCAGAGGTTAGCAACATTATTAAGGATTAGAAAATGATTGAAAATATTACTTCAGAGCCTGTTAAGAAAGTAAAAGAGATACCCATTCCTGAAATAATTTCTAAGGCTACAATTCTATAACAATCAACTTCTTCCTCTCCTAATGTCTCTAAGACTTCTCTCGCAGAACCTTGCATTATTGCTAAAACACCTATTAGTGTTTGGCCTCGTGCATAAACAATTCCAGTGTCTCCTAATCCCATTATTCAATTGGATATAGAAGAAATACCACCTATTAATGTATTTTATATCCCAAAGCACAAGGTCATTCTCAAAAGGAGCAGAAATAAGAGGAAAGTGGCTAAAACACAAGTCTTGTCAACAACCATTGCCTTACCAATAACTCCTTTGGAGGTAATTTGGGAAGTTTCATCACTAGAACAAGATGAATAATCAAAATAATTGGCACAATATGTAGGAGAATATACTTTTCTAGTAAGGACAAAGCAACGAAAGTCAGGTAATTCATCAAATAGAAAAGGAGAAGATCCAACAACTAGACAAAGAATATGTACAGATTAAAGCCTAGATGCATATTGAGATTGCTTCGATTAAAAGTCATATTGAAACTGAAACCAAGAAAAAATTTGATTTGTGAGAAAAGGTAAAGCTAGTTGATCCAAATTTGATAGAACATGCCAAGTTCAATCATGAAGCTATTAGTATCAATCAAAAACTTCAACATGAGCAATAATTGTTTCATCATAATTTGAATAGAATACAAGTTCGAGAAAATCCTATTCATTCATTTCTTAATAATATTATTGAAATCAAAAGAAGTTATGATGAAAAAAATAGAAGTTGAATGATCTCCTTTCATGGAAAGATGATAAAAAAAGACATCTTCCCAAATTGGTCAGAATTACAGAGTTTCAAAAAGACACAGTTCTCTATGCTTGGAAGGTCAATATTCGCTTATCGAAGGAAACAATCACAACAACGCATAGGTTCTACGATCGTATAATTGGATATATTTCATAGTCTCTCTAGGAGACAAAATTGCTTCCAGCAAGCTCAGAATAAATTCTTACCCTGACTGAGGCATTGAAGACACAAGTACACGAGGATAGAGCGGAAACTCTCAACAAAATTGAATAGTTAAATTTAGTAAATTTTGAGGCAAATTGGGAATTCATGATTAAAATACATGGTTATCTACAATTTACTAAGGAATTTCACAATTAGATCAATCAAATGTTGCTAGTACTAGAAGCTCAAGTATACAAGTGTTGAGTTAACATTAGACCCAATTCATCTCCTGAATTTGAATAACTTCTAGAAATTCATAAATAGGGGCAATAAGCCATTGGCTCTCCAACAACAGATGTTCCCAAAGGATAAAAACTCCCATCAGTTGGAGGATTGTAACAACTCCTTATTTTGGCATTTTTAATATTTTAGTTGAGAAAATAAAGGAGATGAAATAATTCCCCTCTTTTGATTGTAATCTATTTAAACAACTCTTGGGGCCATAACAAGGGGTTCTAAATTTTAGAAGGAAATGCCTCATTACACTTTTGTACTTAGTTATTTTCAATGTAACCAGAGAACTATCTAATTCCATGTTTCGAGATAGAAAAAATTTGATACTATTATCAATTTGTTTTTCTTAAATTTATAATTGGAATCATTAAAATGTTTCTTATGTTTATGGGTGTATGATTTGATAATTCATTATTGTCATATTGTTTCTCTCATTTATAGCCATAGCAATATATTAATTTATATGTGAATGTTGTCTTGAATTTAATTCAATTAACTATATAATTGAATTAAATAATGTTTTACAAATTTCTCTTAAATAACAAGATAACCTTATCTCTAAATTTCTAGTTGTTGCAGTTATCTTTCATTTTCACATATATATTAGTTCATGGGTTATTTATATATTATATAATATAGTTTAGCTAGAATATATCTTTCTTTACTATAATTACTTAAAAACATTTCACCATCTCTCGTTTTCCCATTTACCATATTCCAAAGTCTCCATTCATTGGAGCAACCTTCATAAGGATAGTTGGGCCCAATTTAAAACCAATCAAAACCACCAACTCAAATGGAAAAGAGTATAATTTGGGACTCTGACTAGGTGGTTTCCCAAATGTAGATGTGGTCAATTTTGACCATAAACACACTCATACATTGGGGGGACCTGTTGACACATAAAGCATGATCACTTATCCATAATTCACTAGGTGGATCAAAATATGTCATGTAGTATGGGATTTTACACATTAAAAACCACTTTCACATAAGGAATCACTTTTCCTAAGTTATTTCCATTAATTAATTTACACACATGAGAGTAACCCATTAATTCATTAATTTTATGTTATTCTCATATTTTTACCCATTAAAGTGAAAATAATTAAAATGTTTTTTCACATTTTTTATTTCCAAAGGAATAATTCAATAAATCATTTATTGATTGAGTATTCCTTAATCCCTTAAATAATCTCATAGAAATAATTTATTAAATCATTATTTATAAAAAAAAAATCTAACTTATTTGATCATTTCATCTTGAAGTAATTTAATAAACCCATTTGTTTATTAATTATCTCTTATCAATTTACCCATTTTTATTAATTAACTCAATAAATCATTGTTTTTTGAGTTAGTTATCTAAATATAGGTTATTTACAATTTGTTTGAACTTTTACTCTCACAAATAATAAAAAAATACCAAAATTAGTTAGATTATGGTTTGGTCCAACAAATATTTTATTATTTCACCTTTTCAAATCTAACCTAGCATTTTATTATAAATAAAGAGGTTTTCTCTCCTCATTATACCATCACTGTTATCATCGTCAAACCTCTATTATTTTAGCATTTGAGTGCTCTCCATAAGACCTTTCACTTTTTTCATTATCCAACCAATTTATGGAGAAAAAGAGCCATTATAGCCACAAGAACGAAACATAAAGAACCCTCCCAAGGAGGAGAACATCGCGAACCATTTTCGTAAAACTTCTCCATAGGTGAATTCTATTTTAATAAAAAGCTTAATTTTCATTGGGTATTGAAGTTTTGTGATTGTGGTATGTTTTAGATTCCATTTTGATGTTGATTTTATATTATGTTTATTTTGTTTACATGGATCTATTTATATAACTTATTCATAATCACAACCTCTAGGGTGTTAACTCTTATTATTGTTATTAGACTACTAAACCACCATAGGAAAGGTTTCTTGCTAACCCTTATATAGAAAACCCACTAACAAAAGTCTAACCAAATTGAAGATACATGTATTCAAATTATCTATTTTATACATGTACATGGATGCATTATTCTCACATAAGATTTGCATCATGCCATCAAATGGTTTTTTGTGTTTGTAAGGTTGTCTATCTAATTACTATATATACCAAAAATTTATTTCCAATGAATATATATATCTCAAAATATTATGTGTTGTGACATTTATGAAATTACTACATGGTAACTGTTTAGTCAATTTAGTGTTCCTAAATTGATGTCATTAATTGTCAACCCAGGGCTCGTAAGCTGATGAAGTGAAGGTGTACTATATGTACTTAAGCAACCTCTTAAAGCTTTTTTTTTTGTCGTTTGGGGTGTTGTTTATGGTTAATTTATCTTCCTAAGATGGAGTGATGTATTTATAAACAGATGGGTGATGGTGTGTGTAAGGTGAATTCTAGATAAGTGAAAGTGTGTGATTAGTGGTTTCTAACTACTTGCTAAAAAGGAAAACTTGAAAGAAATAAATGAATTAAAATGAACTGAAAGCAAAGAACCACTTTCTAATGGCATTAGACACCATTCATGCTGCTGCAAATAAAAGGTAAGAAAATCACTTAAAAGACCAATGATAATTTTTATCTCTTCCTAAATCTCTGCCTCTAACACATAGTACTGTGTAAGACACGATTAGGAAGTAGCTAAAGATAAGTCTAAGAAATGGTAAAAATGAGAAAAATCTACTTTGAAGACTAGTTATAATGTTTTGCTCTTTCTAACTCTCTGCTTCTAGCACATAGTATTGTGTAAAGCACGATTAGAAAGTAGTTAAAGAGTAGTCTAAAAAGTACCCAAAGTCAGCTACAAGTTATCAGTATTCTGATCTCAAAAAGATAAACAATTTATAATAAAGAGACCATTCATATGTTAGCAAACAGATTTGAGAAATAAAGCTAAAAATCAGCTAAGAGAATAAAGTAAAGGCAGCAACTTTGAATTTGTCAACTGAAACTACCACTAGATATAAAGCAAATACATAACACACAATCAATCCCGGGTTAAAAACCTGCAAAAGAACAATGCTGATCAGCTCAAAATAAAGGCTGAAAATGAAATAACATAAAGGTGAATTACACTATACATGTATCAAGAAAAAGAAATGCTGAATGAAAATAAGGAAATGCTGAACATAAAATATTGTACAAGGCTAACATGAACAGGGGCCCTCCATTCATATAACCCAAGAAGACTCAAGGTATTGAAAGCTTCAAAACAACACTGCTTCTATTACTCCATATGCAGAAAATCACAATCCAGAGTGCTAGAACAACACTATTAAAACAGAGTCTTGAAATGCACTAAAATTGTAACAGGTTCATAAAAACACAGCAATAGTAAAGTTAAATAAGTGTACGCAGACGCAAGTTTTTATAGGCATCTGAAAGATAGCCTAATGCGTATAGCTAAAACTGGAAAATAACTGACTGTCATGCGTAATAAAGGTTTCATTAACACGTCATAAGCCTGCGTGGATAGCTGAAGGTGCTGGTCATTATGGGCATTGAATCTAGAGTTGGATTATGTCTCCCACAACCTGCGTAATCACGGACAAGTCACCGTTTGAACTGACGTGACCCAACAGCTTACGCATCACCGTTAAGCTGCCTTTGTTGACCGTAACTTGACCCTTGTTGACCGGAGGTGTAGATGACGTGGATGGCTGAACCAATAGCACAGGAACCTCAAGCACCTTGATTCCTAAGTGCCCATGTGGCTCATTTGGCAAAATG
>APFE031207211.1:0-10493 GCA_000404065.3 Pinus taeda | reverse complement strand
AAGATTAGAACGAACTCTCATGAGCTCCATAGTGAAACAGGCCGTTGGGCAGTTCCTAAAACGCCATGGATGGAAAGGATCTGCCATATTTGTGAGAATAGGAGCATCGAGGATGAAAACCACTTCCTCTTAGAGTGCCCTGCATACAACCACATTAGATCTCAATTTCACAACCTATGTTACAATACTGACCTTCCTAGCCTTTTACAATGCCAAAATTATAGTGAACTTGGGAGGCTTCTCTCCAAGCTTTTTGAGCATAGGAATAAAATCTTAAATCAAAATAAATAATTCGTCTTTTTAGGTCCGATAGATCATTATTTGGTCTCAGCGGACGTTAACCATCATCATCATCATCATCATCATCAAAGTTTTAATTTAATTATCAATAATAATTGAATAAGGGGGAGAGATTTAATCTCCATAGAATATTTTAAAAGTTGTGATTTATTTCAAAAGTAATTATGTCATTTTGATTAAATTGATTAATTACAGAAAATGTCATATAAACATGTGTCATATCAATATATGTAATGGTTTATACACATATGGTATTAGGAAACCATGATATTAACCTATAGTATTACAACAAAACCTCTTTATAGATAAAGATTTTCCAAAATAAAATGGAGGTGAATCTTCATAATTAAAATTCTTAGTACATGTTTTTAAATGTCTATATATTTAACTAATATATTAATTTTTTTTTTAGAATTAAGAACAATAATTTAAAATAAAATTACAATTATTTATTTTTTTAATTTTAATTTTAGTTTCTCCTTAATATATAATATTATAATTCACCATATATACCTGATTGAATTCTTAACGCCCGCACTCACACTTAACACTGACACTGACACTCACACTCACACTCACACTCACACCCACATTATTATTTTATGATATTTATTTCATTTCCAAAATCACAAAGGACCGGAAAATATCACATCTAACGCTACTTTTGGTTGCGTTAATCGCTTAACCTAGTGATTTGTGAGGAACTTTCACTTTGGAGTATCAATGTAATCAAGTACAATGAAGAAGGCGTCGGCCAGATGTGGCTAGTCTCATATTCTATAAATAAAGAACTATTCATTTTCAAAATGCATAATGTGTTCCATCGCTCATCTTCGAAATGGAAAACGAAACACGAAGATCAGGAGCGCGGCACAGCGGGAGCAACATCAAATCAACATCAGTAGAAGGGCGCAGGAGGAGTAGCACAACAGCTGCAAGTCGTCCTCCCGCTGATAATAATACTGTCACTCACAATGAGCTAACAGATGTGAATAATGACGATGTGCCTACTTGGCTTGAATTCGTACAAACTAGAGACACGGATAGAGACACAGATAGAGGTGCCGAGGAGCAGTTCCGCAGGTGATCTTGAAGCAATAGAAATAATGACTGTTCAAAAAAAACTGACACTCAGTTCATGAGGAAATAGGTGGCCACCTCTTTGTGAAGCCTTACAGTGATGATGATGCAAAGTAGGGGAATTCCAATGGATAGAGGTAGGAGATCTAGAGAGCCAAGAAGAGGAAATGAACAGTCAAGGAGCAGATTGGATTTAAGCCATGAATAGATAGAGAGCAAAGGGGATAGAAAAAGAGAGCAACAAGAGAAAGAAACAAACTTGCATTGAACAAAGAAGACGAGTTGACCTGTAAAGCAAAGGCAACATCGAGCAGACAGAGACAGAGAGAGTTCGAGAGTCTATGAACTCCAAAGAAGGCTTGAGAGGTTCAATCAACTCTTTTGTGTATACCTATGAAGTACTGAGTACCAAATTGGACTCATACTATTGAGAGTAGTTGAGGTTGAGATTCAGTAAGGGGAGTCTATGTACTTTAGAGAATTGGGGGATCCAAGTACAATCCTACTGATCATCATTTGTTAAGCCAGACTCAATTTGAGCTCATCATTGTAAAAACTCTGCATTTAAGACACAATAGAAAGGTCACCACTAAAGGCTAGACCAGGAGACATAGCCCAAGAGGATTGGGTGAACTCCTTATTAAGCTTGTTGTGTTTTATGTGTTTGCTTACTGTGTTTCTCTTACTGTTTCAGTGTCTGTTTATTTCGCAATCTGAATGATCTGTTGCATAAAATAACATAGGCACACCCCAAAACTTGAGTCTGTAATACCTTCATTAATTAATTGAGATCATTCACGAGTGATTTCAGATCAAGTGGTATCAGAGCTCCTAGGTTGTTAAGGTTAGACAATCTTGTGCTAGATTTTATTGTTGAATGCTAACTAGATCAAAGCTTAAATTAGGAGAATGAAAGTTTGTTGAAACTAACCTGGAATTTGGAAAGGTCTATCCTAAGAAGAAAATGTCGGAAGAAAGTCCCTTGGGACCAAACACCCAATTCATAGATAGTTTCCTGATCATGAGGTCCATGGTAGAGGAAATTTATTTGGATTTTAAGACAGGTAAATATGTAGATTCATTGCACTCCAAAGATAAAGGAGAAGAAGAATCTCTCCTCCATGACCACTCCAAAAGCAAAGGGAAAGAAGAAAACTTTCTCACACCTCCTAATAGCCCTGAACATAACAATAAGACATATTTGATTAAATTTGATATACCAATATATGATGGAGAGTTGAATGCAGAGAAGCTAGATAATTGTATCAGAGAGATTGATGTTTATTGCAGAGTGCAAAGTATCGACTTAGACAAGAGTAAGATTCAGCTGGCCTACCTATGCCTTGGAGGCACTGCCTTGGTGTGGTGGGAAGGCAAGACACAAGCTAACATGAAGAAACATGGTAATATTCTTTCTGTCTGGAGTGAATTTGTCTCTATAATCAAAAATCAGTTCTATCACCTAGCTTACATGAATTAAGCCATGATGAGCTGGCAAATTCTTCGCCAATTGAAAGGGAAAATTGTACAAAGTTACACCCAAGAATTTAGGAAAAGACTTTGATTCTAGGAATTTCATTAGACTCACCTGAGACTTTGTTGAAGTACATAGGTGGTCTACATAGCTACATGAGGCACACTATCCTCATGTTTAATCCCATTAGTATAGATGAGGTATCTGTGCAAACTACGCATCTAGAAGCTAGAGGAAAGAATGGGAACCCAGAAGTTGGGGGATCATCCAAACCCATTGCAAGCAAGAATAAGGAGAAAAGAAAACAAAAATGGAAAGAGAGGAAGACCAACACTGTACAGAAAAGAAAGTCTTCATGCACTCACTATAGGAAGGATGGGCATGATGATGAGCACTGTTGGATTCTACATCTAGAGCTGAGACCTAAGAATTTCGAGGGCAAGAAGAAGATGACTAGTGTAGCTATTCAAAAGGATTTTGGGTCGGACTCAGGAGATGAATCAACCATTGCAGCCACAGGTAAAAAAGGTAAAATTTTTGAAGCATCTACTAGTAATTCTGCACAATCTACTAATAATGAAGAAAATGAGAGAAAAAGACATGCACTTTTCCATATTTGAGTTATTTCCAAGCATCAAAGGATTGATACTTTGTTTGATAGTGGCTCACAAGTAAATTTAATTTCTAAAGAAATTGTAAATAAGTTGGGATTACTGACTACACCTCACACGAAGCCATATCCATTAGGTTGGTTATGTGATAAAGCACAACTACAAGTGACTAGACAATGTAAACTTAAGTTTTATTTTAGGTCAGCATTTGTAGATGAGGTTGAGTTAGATATATTTCCTCTGGATATATGTGGAATTTTTTTAAGAAGTCCTTACTTGTATGATAGAAAATCTCTTTTCTATAGAGCTGAGAACAAGTATCTAATTGTTAAAGATGGAATTGAATATATTGTAAGAGCTCATAAGCTCAAGAATAATTTTAGTCTCGTAAACTGAGGGCAGATGAAACGAATTGTAAATTCATGCAAACAATTATTATTGATGGTTGTAAAGGAAAAGAAACCTGATAAAACCATTGTATTTGAAGGGTGTGATGCTAAACAACAAGCTGATTTAGAAAAAGTTGTTTCAGAATATGATATCTTGTTTTAAGAGCCTAAAGGGCTACCACCCAAAAAGGAAATACTGCATGATATTAATTGACAGCAAGATGCTCCATTGCCTAACATCAGAATGTACTGGTTGTTCTCTTTAGAGAATGAAGAAATCAAGAAGTAGGTGCAGGAGTTGCTCGAGAAGGGGTTTATCAGACCTAGCACATCACCATGTGGTTCTCCAATTGTCTTGGTAAGAAAGAAAGATGGCTCGTGGAGAATGTGCATTGATTACCAAGCACTAAATAAGATAACGATAAAAAATCGTTATCGCCTTCCTCAAACAAATGATTAATTAGATCAATTGAAAGAAGTTGTTTACTTTTCCAAGTTAGACTTTCATAGTGGATATCATCAGGTGAGAGTTGTAGAACAAGATGCATGGAAGACTGCTTTCAAAACAAAGCAGGGTTTGTATGAGTGGTTTGTTATGCCTTTTGGGTTAACTAATGCTCTTGCTACTTTCATGAGAGTAATGAATGATGTACTTAGACCTTTTCTTGATGATTTTGCTATTGTATATTTGGATGAAATTCTTATATTCAACAAAATGTGGGAAGAATGTTTAAAGAATGTTAAACAGAGCCTAGATGTTTTGAAAAGAGAAAATTTCTATGTTAAACTCTCAAAATGTGAATTTGGCAAAACATCTTTGAATTATTTGGGAAATATAGTGGGGGGTGGTGAATTGAAGATAGATCCCTCTAAGGTTGCAGTCATTGTAAATTGGCCTAAACCCAAATCTGCTACAGAAGTTAGAAACTTCTTAGGAGCAGCACAATATCAGAGAAAGTCTATCTCTAACTTTTCCTTAATTGCAACTCCCTTACATGCTTTAATAGGATTGAACAAGGTGTTTCAGAGGGGAGGCCAATAGGGGAAAGCCTTCAACACCATGAAAGAAAATATTAGTACAACAACAGTACTAGCACTACCCGATATTCAAAGACCAAACAGATGCCAGTGACTAGGCCATGGAAGCAGCGTTGATACATCACAATAACCCATATGTTATCATTCTGAGACATTTAATTCTACAATAGTTAACTATCCCACATATGATAAAGAATTTTATGCATTAGTACAGAGTGTGAAAAAGTGGAAACATTACTTAATGGGAAAAGAGACAGTTATACATACTAATCATTGACCACTTCAATATCTACACTCCCAAACTAAGTTGCAACAATCAAGACACTATAGATGGATGGATTTTCTACAACAGTTTCATTTAGTCATCAGATATAAAAAAGCATACACAATAAAGTTGTAGATATGTTATCTAGACCAATTATAATGCATCCACTATACTTAAGCATAATTTAGTACTGCATGAGAGCTACATTGAACAGTATGCTCAAGATATAGATTTTAAAGATGTAGATGCAACTTTAAGTCAAGGAAAATGAATAGAAGAGTTGGATTATCATGTTAAGGACCGACTCTTGTATCATTTTGGAAAGTTATGCATTCTATAAACTGAAAGAGTAAAGATAATTTGAGAAGTACACACTTCTCTAATATTAGGTCACTTAGGTGTTAGTAAAATAGTTTCACAGCTTCAAAGATGTTATTGGCCAAAATGAGTGAGACACTTTCTAGATATGTAAGAGGGTGTACTATGTGCGCTAAAAGCAACCCCAACAATAGAAAACTAGGCCTGTACATTCCACTACTAGTTCCTTCTCATCCTTGGGAAAGTGTTTCCATGGACTTTGTTGGAGGACTACCTAAATCTAGGAAAGGTCATGAATATCTATATGTTGTTGTGGATAGGTTAAGCAAAATGTATTTTGATACCTTGTAACAAACAGATTATGGCTGAACAAACTACAAAGTTGCTCTTTCAACATGTATGGGTTCATTTTGGATTACCCACTTCCATTATATCTGATTGATACCTGATTTGTTTGGAAATTTTGGTCGAGTTTGTTGGAATTGATGGACACGAAACTGGAGAAGAGCACAACCTTTCATCTAGAAATAGATGGCCAAACATAAGTGGTCAACAGGACAATGATCCAGTTGCTCATAGGCTATTGCAGCAAGCATACCAAACTTTGGGACAACTAGAAAAGAGCCAAGCCAAGTACAAGGCAAGGCATGACAAGCATCAGATGAAGCATAGTTTCCAAGTTGGTGATCAAGTCTGGCTATATATCAGCAAGGAAAAAATTCAAGGTGAAGGTAAAAAGCTAAAGCCAATAAGGTATGGACCTTTCAAGATACTGGAGAAAATTGGTGAGAATGCTTTTTGCCTTGATTTACCAGCTTACATACACATCTATTCATTTGTTAATGCAGACAACTTGAGACTATTTGAACCTTCATTAATTGAAGATCCCAAAGAGCAGAGTCAGTTTCCTTCTATTGATGATCTGTTACCTGAATATCTCAATGAATTACAAGAAGGCACAATTCTGGACAGGAAGGTGAGGATGACACATAGGGGAGATGTTGAGTACCTTAGGATTAGACTCAAGGGTTCAAAGCAAAGCAGTGCAAAGTGGATAGAGAATGTACAAGTGAGACAATTATATCCTCACTTAGTTGATGCTTGAAAACCAACTTTTGGTGGTCCAAAAGCTTTTTTAGTGGGAAGGCCGTGATCTGAATGGGATCCTTGAAATACTCTTAAAGTTTCCTAAACTTTGTAAAAACTCATGCCAAAGTTTCAAAGTGTTATGGGTGTCAAGCTTATCAGAATAACCTTTGAACAATGGCAATTTGTGGTGAGCACGGAGAAATGAGGACCCTCGATCAAAGTGTTCAGACCGTTGGCCCATGGTAACTGTGCGCTGGTGCAAATTAACAAATGGGAGGTCAAATCCAAAAATATAGTCAATTTCTGATATGTGATTAATGCTAGCAGGGTGTCCCCCTCAACGAAGGAAAGCCCCCAAGTGCTCGGTCACAAGGAAAGCATAAAACCATATGGAAATCACTGATTCTGTCAGAAGGTGGGTCCCGCGCTAAAACTGGTAGGATATTGGAAGGGCTTCAAGCAGTAAGTGGGTTCGACTGAGTCCTGCCCAATGCCATACAACGGGTGACACATGTCCGGCAGATGAAAGAGAAAACCACTCACATCAGACGGGTAAACGTCATGCTACTTACCCGCCCGATATGGAGGGAGAACATAGGATCTGGAGGCCCCAGATCAACAACAGAGAAAAGATCCGATGGATGACCAGATTCCACGGGGAAATAGACTGAGGTGGATAAGGTTTGAGATCTGGCATGATCGATGAGTTAGCAAAGGAAACAGTTTCGCGAGCCATCTTGGAGCAACAGAGATAACGACCGTTCAAAGAGAATTGACACTCAGTTCATGAGGAAACAGGTGGCCACCTCTCCGTGAAGTGTTACAATAATGATGATGCAGAGCAGGGGAATTCCAGTGGACAGAGGTAGGAGATCCAGAGAGTCAGGAAGTGGAAACAAACAGTCAGGGATCCGATGGGCTTCAAGCCACGAATAGAAAGAGAGCAAAGGGGGTAGAAAAAGAGAGTAGCAAGAGAGAGAAGAAAACTTGTAGAGAAAAGAGAAGCCAAGCTGCCCTGTAGAGCAAAGGTAGCATTGAGCAGATAGAGATAGAGAGAGTTCGATAGTCTATGAACTCCAAAGAAGGCTTGAGAGGTTCAAGCAACTCTTCTGTGTATACTTGTCAACTATTGGGTACCAAGTTAGACTCATACCACTGAGAGCAGTTGAGGTCAAGATTTAGTAAGGGGAGTCTATGTACTCTAGAGACTTGGGGGATCCAAGTACAATCCTATTGATCATCATCTATTAAGTGAGACTCAAATTGAGCTCATCATTGTAAAAAATCTACTTTTAAGACACAATAGACTGGTCCAGGAGACGTAGCCCAGGAGGATTGGGTGAACTCCTTATTACGCTTGTTGTGTTTTATGTGTTTGCTTACTATGTTTCTCTTACTATTTTAGTGTCTGTTTATTTCACAATCTTATCGATTCGTTGCATAAAATAACATAGGCACACCCCAGCACTTGAGTCTGTAATACCTTCATTAATTAACTGAGATCATTCACGAGTGATTTCATATCAATAACATGACCAAAATATAAAATAATAAATAAATCAAGATCCTGCAGACCAGGAGCGACTTGGGCATCCTCTGCTAACACTTCGAGCTGAATTGGAATGAATCCATTTTCATTGATGTTGATGCCTTCTTCCTCATCCATCTAGTTTTCCTGCTTAGTTTGCTCCTATTGGTCTACATCCTTGTGCATGAGCTCATGACCACCACGCCTTCCCTCATTCCTTATTTTCCACACGAAATTCAAGCATCTCATTTGCAAGTTGTAAACAATCCATATTTAGATCTAACATACCTAAACATTGGGAGAGAACTTCAGTTTGAACCTTTGATTCTGCCAAAATCATCTTAGAATGGTGGGAAATTGGGGTGATTACAAACTCCAAAGTTTTATCAATGCTTGTGAGTAGAAGCCCAAAATCCTCCTCTGTATCTCGTACATTATTCTCCATGACTTTGATATTACACTAAATATGATTGAGAACATGAAAAATTGTGTTCTTTAATATAATTCCATTACTTCCAAATTCACCCCGACTAATCTTAAATATATTTTGCTTGTCTCTCTTAGCAACATTCCCACTCCAAACATCATTAATATTTGGATATAAGTACTCATGCCAAATATGCAGAGTACATTATGGAAAGATTGCATACACAACAAGTTTCGATGTGAAGATATCCAATGAATTGAGGACAAGATGCAGTAAACGAAATCTTCCAAATCTAAGATGCTCCATGTATTAAATCAATTAGTCTCCATTTGTCGTGTGTTGATCTCAACATGATGCTTGCTTCCCAATTTTCCTCTGTAACACATCTCTCCATTACGATTACACACCTCCATAAACTCTTAATTAATGTAGATCCTTTATAATGCACTACTAGATTGAAGGAATGAACTCACATCAATAACCAATGCTTATCACTCCACTCCGCGTAAACATATTAAGGATCATATAAATTTTGATCTTTATGGGATTGATTTGATTATAAAATCAACATTATCAAATTTTAGTATTCCTTGTTCCAGTTGTTCTCCCTAATTGGTCAAGACATCGACTTCCTTATTGAGGTTTCTCCTAACGTAGAAGAATCATAATTGTCTATAGCTAGCTTTATTTGATGTAGATCTACGAGGAGGAATTGCTCATTATTTCCTTTGAAGTTTAATCGCTTGTTGGATCAATATCATAGATTCTCCAAAAAGTGATAATTGGTGAAGACTTCTAGAGTAATCCATTTCCAAACCCTTCCAAAGCACAAGAAACTCAACTTGATTATTTGTTGAGATTTTTAGCGTGTAGGAAAATTGAATCACTCTTTCTTCTTCTGGGTGAATGGATATGGATAATGCTACATGATATGTATATGTGGTAAATCTATAAGGTATAATATGCATTATCAAACTCATTAATATATATGGTCATGCCACATTGTGTGACAAATGAGAAGAAAATGATCCACTGGGAACTAATAAGGATGTTGAAAACCTAAGAGAGGTTGAAGTTTAGCGACAACTAATGTGAAGAGACATTTTTATAATTCCATATTTAAAATACAATTTTAATGCTATATTTACTAACAAACTAAATTGCATGATAATTAATAATAAGCTATATTAAAATGTATGTAGAGGTGGATGGTATGAAATATCTTTCAAAGAAATTTGGATATTATAGGTTTAACTATGTGCATAATTTAAGTTATAAGATAATTGTATAAGTGTAAGAAAAATAAAGAAATAAATAAAAAACAGTATCAAATAGTATATAGTATTAGTTAAAGGGAATAAATTGTAAGTTTTCTATGAACAATTTAATTGGTGATGGTCATGTTATAGTAGTAGTGGTAGAAATCAACCTTATCATGTGAGTAGAAAAGTGGTTCAATTATCAATTCCTCTTTTAAAAAAAATTGGAAAACTAAAATTTAATAAAAATAGTTAAATAAAACTAAACTCTAAGTAAATAGATCATGATAAAAAAATTCTACATTAAGTATTATAATAATGTTTTGGAAAATGTTATTATTAAGTTTGGTTTTAATAAATAAATTGGATAATGTGTAGAATAGTTTTCTTTTTTTTTGGGATAAAATTGTTTGATGAAGAGTTGAAAAGTCTAATATTTTAGATGAAAATTCCGTTTATCATTAAAAAACCATAAGTGAAAAGGCCAAATATTAAATTAAACAAAAAAAATCTAAATAAGAAAAATTAATAGTATTATTAACCCTTATTAAAAGTTAGAATATTTAGAAAATTAAATAATGATTAATGTTCATTATGATGATAAATAGCATGTTAAAACCAAAAAAATTAATGCATCACCATAATTAATAAAATAAAATAGATTACATTATTACATTGCCATAAATAACAAAATTTAGATTTATTGTATAAATAT
>APFE031207209.1:0-13289 GCA_000404065.3 Pinus taeda | reverse complement strand
CCTCGTGCTTAACTCCCAGATCCGGAGCTTTCCTGGTATTCCTAACGCTATTGGAATTTTACTCACTATTCAGACTCCTATGTTTGACGGTTTAAAATGGCCTTGGAGAGTTAACTCTCCACACACCTAATCCAAGGCCCTAAAATATCCTAAAACTTGTTGATGTATCTATCTCGACAAATATAAAGTTCTAGTATATTTTAAATTAGCACTAGATTTTAATGGGCTATTATTTAAGTCAAGGGATGATGGAAGTGAAACAGGTGGTGTTTTGATGCAAAAGAAATTAATAAAACCAAACTACATGCAAATGCACTTGTTTTTCGATGAAAAGCAATTTCTATAAGGTTCAGAGGAACTTCAAATAAAAGTACAACTTTTTTCTTTTCTTTTCAAACTTCACACTCACAAAAGCTAACAAAACTATAAATGCCTAGAAAGTGCACAAATTAATCCTTAATGCCACCAAATACATGCCGAGCAAAATTCAACAACTACTCTTTAAATCAAAAGATGAAAGTTCTTTTTATCAATTTAGATTTGCACTAAATGTTTAGATGGAAATAGTTTTTGTTGCTTTTTTCGTCTTACAGCACTAAAAGCAAGATAAGACAAACAAATAGGCACTTTCACTCAACAAAAAGGAAAACTCAATCAAAACAAAGTTCAAGAAAGCAAAACAAAGTTTCAAGAAATTTCCTTCAAAAGCAACTCAAAAATGGCTTTTCAAAAACGCTCTAACAAGACTGAAACTTGATGACCGAAAAAAATAGGCAATGAAGCACTTTGCGAGTTTACGACACAAAACAAGTGGGAACTCAACAAAAAAGGTGCTTTGAAATTCTTTTAACAATCAACAAGCAGCGAGATGAGCTTGGTAATGGAAACCAAAGGATTTAAAAGACAACTTTCAAGAAAGCGTGAACAAACGACTTTCAGAAAGCAAGAAAAGCAGATGGTCATAAAAATAGTTCAAACATGCAAACCAAAAAGTCATTAAAACAAAACTCAACACAAAGATTGAAATCAATCTTTCTGCCCTAAATACACAGAGCAGCCAAGATTCCTTGCGAGAAACCTTGTGTGCTTAAGCAAAAATAAATGACATTTGCAAGAAAACGAACAAGACCAACCTTTTCACAATCAGAGAGAATTTGAAACAAGACACTTTCTATAAAACTAAAGACTGTGACAGAATAGTGGTTGTTCCAAACTGAATCAAACCAGCATACTATCTTCCAGAAACAAACAAATTTTAAAAATCTTGAAAATTAAGGATATACGCGACTGTGTTTGCACACAGAGGCGTGTATACGCGACAAGGGTTAAGGAAACTTGCGTATAAGCAGGTTCACTTAAGCAAAGATGCGTATATATGCTTCTATAAACAGAGAAACTAGCGTATAAAAAAGCTTCCAAGAAAAACAAAAAAATGGACTGGAAAAAACAGATCAAAGCTCACAATTCAGGCACTGACTACACAGTAATAGAAGATAAATAGATAGTTGAGCCCTGATTGGCTTGAATACACCCAAATTAGGAACAACAATAGTGTTGTCCCTAGTGGAGCCACCAATTCTGTTGTGGGATAAACTCCCCTAGGGTCTTGGGTGAATACCCTAGCAGACTGAAAGTTATATATGCAAAGAAACACACATTCCATGCAATCATAATGCCACTATAAGCAAACTCTACGATAGGGGGTGTACCTGAGGTCCTACATTTGAGAAGAGCCTTCCAGGGTCCAAATCCTTCTTGGAGTTCCTTTGCTCCTTTGACCTGCAAAACAATCAATTCAAGAAATTACAACAGTATATGGACTAAACATCATAAAGAAACCATCTTCATATTATAAGGAAAGGTAGTTAGTTATGCAATTAAACAACCGATCACATATGAATCATAACATGAAGAAAATTTATATTAGGAACAAAGACATGTGTTTCTTTTATTATAGACAAAGAAAGTAGAGAAAAGGAACAACATCACCTGAGTCGTCCTTTCGCAGGCTCCAAGCGGAACTGTCTCTCGGATTCGTCCAGTCTCAAGCCTTTAACAAACTCCTTCCATGACTTATTCTATGATCTCTCAAGTAGTATGAAATCATCAACACACACAAGGAAACAAGGGTTTCCTGTAGGAATGAGGAAGTGCAAAAGGCACAAGGATCTTCAAACTTGGTCAGGGAAATCTCAGCATAGCAATCTTTCTCTCTCTTCTCTCCTCCCTTTGGCCTTCCCATAGAAGCCTTTTTATACTTCTCCCAAAGTAGTTTTTTAGTTTGGAATTCATTGGGAACAGTTGGGCCATGGGCACTAACAGGTGATCAACAAGTAAAACCCGTGATCTCCACCCGAAATTAAGGAGATTTATTATTTTTTAAGTGTTTTTATACATATACGTGGGTTGGGTATACACAGACCCACATATACACGCGTTTAGCTCAGGGCAATGTCACGTATAGGGAAAAAACATTGTTTTTTTTTAATGTGGGACCAGGTCTAGAAGGAGGGGTTTCCCTAGGCCATGAGTGCGGCATCACAAACCTCAAGAGTGAGATTTGGAGCTATAACACCCCCGAAGCTAAAAATAGATGTAAAATTGCCTTGTAAAATGTTGTAATTTCATAGTCAATCTAGGTCATTCATTAGGCAGAGATCTGACGGTAGAAGTTATGTTTAATTTATGTTTTTTTACCATATAAGGCAACCCCTCGCTATATATGAGGGAATTGCATTGTGTCTATAGATTGGTATTCTGAGTGAGAAAGAGAGAGGATATTGTGTGAGAACAAAGAGGGAATTACAATGGATTTGTTGTAGGTTGTATCTCTTCAATTTGCTGCATAATATTAAAGGAAGGACTAGATTTTTCTCCATGGACGTAGCGCAAATTGGGTGAACCACTTATATTTGTGTCTCTCTTGTTTTATGTGTTTCTTTTGTTTATATTTCTGCAATATATTTTATTTGTTCCATTTCTCTATAATATATAATTTTCTGATAACTGGTATCAAAGTCGAAGGTCTATTTGGCTGATAAACTCGCAGGAGAGAAGGATTCTTGGTTCGAGTGGGAGCAATTGCGGAAGATGGTAGGTTTAGGGTCGAAAAATTTAACGGCCAAAACTACCCACTGTAGAAGATGTAGATGGAAGATTATTTGTACCAGAAAGATATGTACTAACCATTAAGCAGAAAGGAAAAGAAACTAATGAGTATCACAGGCACTGAATGGGATATTCTCGATAGAAAGGCACTTGGAACAATATGGTTGTGCCTAGTGACGTCGATAGCATTTAATATTTCAAAGGAAACAACAACAAAGGGTTTAATGAAGGCATTGGCCAAATTATATGAAAAACCCTCAGCCTCAACTAAGATATTTCTTATGAAGCATTTATTTAATATGAAGATGTCAGAATGTGGATCTGTTGTTGATCATTTAAATGAATTTAATATAGTTACCAGTCAGTTAATTTCTGTATGGGTAGCTTTTAATGATGAAGTTATGGGTCTGTTATTCCTATGGTCATTACCAGAAAGTTGGAATGGTTTAGTTATGGCTATTAGTAACTCTGTCTCTGGATCTAGTACTTTAAAGTTTGATGATGTTGTTGGTGCAATCCTTAGCGAGGAAATGTGATGGAAAAGCTCAGATGAGACATTAGGTAATGCTTTGACAACAGAGACTAGGGGAAGAAAAATGGAAAGAGGAAAGAGGAAAGAGCTAAGGATATCGCAGTAAGTCAAGGAAAGGTAGATTCAAGTCTAGATTGGGGATAGTGTGTTGGAAATGCAGGAAGAAAGGGCACTTAAGGAAAGACTACAAGTCTTCGAAGGGAAAAGAAGGATATGTGCAACAAGAAAACAATCATGAAGTGAATGTGACAGGTGATGTGTTGCAAGATGCTTTCATTATTTGATTAGAAAATATTATGGATGCCTGGGTGGTATATTCAAGGACCTCATTCCATGGCACACCTGAAAGGAAACATTTTCATGATTATGTTCAAGGATATTTTGGACAAGTTCAATTGGGTGATGATAAACCCTGTAAAATCATTGGAATGGGTACAGTTTTCATAAAACAACAAAACGGAAATAAATGGTTGTTGAAGGAGGTAAGGCAAGTTATAGATCTGAAGAAAAATATGATTTCAATAGGGCAGTTTGGAGGTGAAGGTTGTGTGACTACTTTTATAGATAAAGCCTAGAAGGTCACTAAATTAGGAGCCCGGGTAATAGCAAAAGGAGAAAAGGTTGGTACATTGTATTTATGCAATGGTATTTCTAATTATATTAATTCTTTAACCTCTATAAGAAAAGATACGGCATTTTGGCATCATAGGCTCGGGCATGAGTGAGAAGGGGATGAAGATTCTTCACTCAAGAATTTTGTTGCCAGATTTAAAGCATGCTGATTTAAAATTATGTGAGAATTGTGTTTATGGAAAACAGAAGAGAGTCAGATTCCTCAGAGTTGGGAAAGAAAATAAGAGAAAAAAATTAGAGCTTGTGCATATAGATGTATGGGGACCTGCTCAGATATCATATACCAAATGTTATGAAACCAGCTCAAGAAAAGATAGAAAAGATAGATCAATGCCTTAGAATTCAGCCTCTTCGAGGGGGCAACCTCCTTTACATTACATAAATGAACAATTCTTTGATATGTCCTTCTATCTCTAGAGTTTGAGGAGTGGTAATTTCTTCCAATCCTTTACAAGATATGGTCGGATTCATTTCTTGACGCTCGGTGTGATCTTTCACTTCTTGAACATTTTTCTTCTTGATATGTCCTTCTATCTTGATAGTTTGAGGAGTGTTAATTTCGACCAATGAATTACAAGATAGGGTTGGATTCATTTCTTCTTTCTTGACGTGATCTTTCACTTCTTGCACCTTTTTCTTCTTGATATGCTTCTATCTTGATAGTTTGAGGAGTGTTAATTTCGACCAATGAATTACAAGATAGGGTTGGATTCATTTCTTCTTTCTTGACGTGATCTTTCACTTCTTGCACCTTTTTCTTCTTGATATGTCCTTCTATCTTGAGAGTTTGAGGAGTGGTAATTCTTGCCAATGCTTTACAAGATATGGTCTGATTCATTTCTTCTTTCTCTGGGGTGGGGTCCTGGCGTATATCCTCTTCTTTTGATGTTTCTTGATCCTTTTCTTCCTCCTCTTCATATTCTATGTAAAATAATTTCTTCTCAGCACACTTATGACCTTTAGTGCAATTGCTATCACAATTGTAACAAAGCCCTTTTTCTCTTTTTTCTTCCAATTGTTGTGGTGTAACCCTTGTAGGTTGTGGAAGGCTAGGAGAAACAACATTTCCATCTTCATAGCTGTGAGGGGTAGAATTCATTGTTGCCATAATTTTACTTTCTAGTATGTCACAAAGCCCTTTTACTCTTTCCAATTGTTGTGGTGTTGCTCTAAAGAAGGTGTTGCTCTTTGTATCCTCATAATGTGCTATCATTTCCTCTGTGAGAATTGACCACGTGACAAGTCGTTTACGAGAACAAAGCCCTTTATACCATAAAAATTGATCCGGTTCTAAATATGAAGATGCAATACATACCTTTTGTAACAGTGGTACACCATGTAGATCAATATTATTGCTCCATCTGCCATATCCAATTTACCGGATCCTTTCCATTAAACTTCCTCATCTTGCTTTTTCTTGATTTTAGGAGCTCTATCTTGAAATGAATGTAACTCTGTACTTTCAGATCTTTAAGTTCTGAAACTATGACCTGTCGTAGTCCTCTTTGTCCTCTTTCCAATGCCACAAGTCTGAACCAAATTGGATTCTCCAAGGAAGAGTTATGCGAAATCTCCCACAGTGCCTTGATTATAGGCTAGTTCAGTAGAGCGAACTTGTACGACGTGCCACGAGTCACTGTTTCAGCCTTTAGATCTGAAGAATGCATACAAGAAACTACAGTCTGTCCTCTTTCTGTACCTTCTTACGAAATTTCAATCCGATGCTCAGAGAGAGAGTATGACGATTTTCCCCAGGTCACCTGTTTTGAATGTAATTCAGGAGTCTGCAAAAAGACCAACTTCCTCAGATCATATCTCCGCAAATATCGCGCAAAAAGCTCTGAAATTCGGACCCAAGGTTCAGCGAGATTTCTTCTCAAATGGGTTTTTTTGCGACTTCTGAATCGTCACAGAAAAAAAGTTATAGCGAAAATTGCACGATGACCTGTTTGGAGCAGCGAAACCCTAGAATCCAAAGCTCTGATACCAAATGTTATGAAACCAGCTCACAAAAAGATAGAAAAGAGAAATCCACGCCTTAGAATTCAGCCTCTTCGAGGGGGAAACCTCCTTTACATTACATAAATGAACAATTCTTCGATATACAAAATGGAAAAGACCTCCTTTCTATATATAGGGAGTCTAGGGCTCATAACATAATCAGAGTCCGACAAACATATTAAGTAAGGGCACAATAATAACATGTGGGCTTCTATGGGGCACAATAGTAACAATATGGGCACTACATGGGTATATCAATATAATAAGGGGGTTGTACTAATAACAATAAGGGGTTACACTAGTAGTATAGGGGCCTAACATTTTCTTAAAAAAAACCATTGTTGTTGTGGTGTGCCCAGTCATTATTACCATTCGTGGACTGTAAATACCAGTTCAGTAATTGTGCTGGAAATAGATTAATCTTGTCTGCGTCATTCTAAGGGTGATGCGTGATACCAAGAATTGTCAAAGCAAACTAATTGATTGTTGTTGATAATAGTTTTTAAAATCCCCTCTTAAGAATTAAAGCAAATCCCTTAAGAACAAAATTACAAGAGTGGAAGGATAAAAAGATGACTGGTTGTAAAGCAACTCTAATGACCAGTTAGTACCGGAACAGAGGAGATGTTTTTTTTAGAACAGCTCTAAAATGCAAATTAATATATATCCCTAAATTTCGGAGCAATTGTGCTCCGACATGTCAAGGATCCGTGGCTGGACATTCTTAACTAGTTGTGAAATTGTTGATCTTAACCTATTGTCAACGATAGCTGCAAATATATCGAAGCCTGCCATTGACTTGGCCTTCATTTTTCCTACAAAGTATAATATGGACCTTTTGTTAATCATACAAGGATTGTGTATTTTAATATTTTGCGTTAAGCTGATGCTCGTGAAATATTTTCACCAAGTTATTTTCTCATGTATCCATTTTTATCGAAGCTCTGGTGTAGCAATGAAAAGGACTTCTTTGTTCAACATGAAAGGATGCATATTGTTATATCATTCTCTGCTCTGTTTATTTCAATGATGAGATTTCTATTTTAGTCTATTGAAGTTAGAATAACATTTCTATAAAACCCCAAAGCCATGAAATCCAGTTGGTCAACTGATGTCCCATAATATGTTTTTGATTTAGTGCTCTTACAGTGTGGGGCGGAGATATCTCCATGTACGTATGGGGGTAGCAAAAAAAAAAACTGACATCCGACTTCCAATTTAAAAATAGAGCGCCAAGCTGAGAGGAGGAGCCCACTAGGAGCGTTCCTATTTCACAACGCATCCGCTGCCCATCCTTGAGGGCTCTACCGTTGCCCATAGTTGATCTCTTGGTGCTTGAACTTCCAGGCTGAGGTACTGAGTCCACTTTTCTTTGATTATTTGGAAACCCTTCCAAGGAGCAACAAAAGAATTACTTGAGCTGTTTACCGATTTGGCAGGCTTCATTATCACTATGGGAGCCTGAAAAGCTTTTGCAGAGTTAGAGCTCCCAAACCTCAATTGATTGTCTTGCATTTCATGTGCTCTACAAATAGTTTTGCCTTCTGGGGAGATTCTGGAACTGGGGGTGTAGTCAAAGTCATTCTCATGATGATTGAATTTTTCTTTTGTAGAGTCTAGGAGACCTTTATTGTGCATTGCTTCCATAATTTGTTTGAGAGTTTTGAGATCCTTACCACAATGTTCATGCTCAAGCCGTTTCAGCCTCTTTGGCACATCTGAGAAGTTCTGAGATTAAAAAGCTTTTCTTTGATAACTATGAGAATCATTCTGCTGTCTCCATGGGGCAGGTTCCATGGGGCACCTCTGCATCAAAATTGGTTTTGGAATTGCATCAAGATGCTTAAGCCAAGGTGACTTCCAGCTTTGAATGCTTCTTGGTGAACCCAAAACTCTTTCATTTGTTTCTTCAACAGGATCTGATCTCTCATCGCTACATTGAGTTTGGAATTGGTGCTTCTTCGATGAATCCAATAAACTATTTTCTTTTTCTGTAGCCTGCTTAATAGATTCCATGAATCAAGACACTATTCCGGATGCTTTTTAATACTTATGCATTTTGATTCATAAGAATAATATAGTGACCAGCATAGCTGACAAATGGACTAAGAAACCTACTTGCAAAGTAAAAAAATGAGTAAATATAATCTTACGTTTGCAAAGTAAATATGATTTTTGCAAAGTAAAAATTAGTTACAAATACTTGTGTGCATATGCAATTCAAGTTAGTAACATTTTCTCAGTTTTGTTTTTGACGAATCACCTCATTCATGAATGTGGCTAAGTCAGGATGTCCACTTTTCTTTTTATTCTCCTTAGAGCTCAGATATTGTGAGTAATGTCCAGGAGTGCTTTGCAATATGGATGTAGGGGAAGATAGAGGATCAGCACTTGAGTCAAGTAGAAAGTTGTAAAAGTCCTTAAGAAGAAAAAAAGAATTTGATCAGAATATTTGATTCTGGTATCAAAATATTTTCTCTGTTTTGTTGTTCAATATCAGGCTGACACATGCAACTTGGCAAACAAACTTAGTGCACTTCAAGTTTTAAGTTGCTTTGGTCACTCTATAGCATGCACTACAATTGTAATTATCAATAAGTGACATAAAAATTCCTAAAATCTCTTCTGAAATTCTTAGCAATGTCTTCATTTTCCTATTTGCTAATTTTCTCAACGATTTTGGCATATAAATAAACCCACTACACATTTGCATGCTGTATTTATCATTGAACATTAACCATTTTCATAGGGTGCAGCAAGGCTAAAATGCACTTTTATGGCCATGATCTTTAGTTATATGTAATATGTACATAGCACTTACGAGAACGTGCAAAAATGTGTATAATAAGCTTTATAGTTTTATGGGTGCATATATGCATGGCTCTCTGAATCCTGGTGTTAATGATAACATTTTGTGTAAGCCTCTTGATATGATCCAATATTATGTGCTGTACGAGTCAGCCTTTAAGGAAGGGATTTAATCATCTAGCATTTGGGATGCCAGATCAACTCTCTGACCATCACCCTCAGAATAGTGTCATATTAGCATTGCTGCAGTCTTTGGGTAGCATGACGGAGTCAAATCCATCCCTGTGAAGCATATGATTATTGGAAACGTTTTATTCACTTTACTTTATAATCTACTTCAAAACGTGATGCTAGACTTACTTTCCTGAAAGAAATCTCAGTTATTTAATTTTATGGAGCTTCCACTTAAACTAACGTTAACGTTTATGGAAATCACACAATTTCTATTCAGAAAGAAAAGAAACAGTGCCCATCTCCAAATTTCGGTTGCAAAGCAACATCTGCAATGTGCATTATATAACTTCCTCATTTATCATTAGCATTTTCTTGTTATGTATTTGTCATTTGGTTGGGAAAACCATTGCTAAGATTTTTGAAAGATGATATGATGATGATCCCAGGGCAGGGCATATATAGGGTTAAATCAAAATGTATATGTAATAATAGTGGTTGGCCTAATAAAGAGGCAATATGTGCAATGGGTGGATATCTATATAGAGAGATCATGCAGTCATTATTGAGGGATATGTGATTTGGGTATATGAATATATTGGAGTAGGTTCTGGTACCTAACATTTAGTATCTCTCCATGAAAATGTGTTTTTTTATTTTTATTTTTAACTTTTGAGAATTGGATTAAATTTATATTTTAAATTACATATGAACTGGTATTACTAAGTTTGGGTTAGATACAGATTATTGGTTTTAATGTGTAATGAAGAGATAGTCTAGATCCTAATGGATGGTGAATGATATTTGTTATTCATTTTCATATGAGTAAATAGAATTGTTGAAGGAACACTTATCTACCTTGGATGAGAAAAAGGTACTATTGATTGTGTAAATGGTACTGTTGACTTTATAGTGTGTGCCGATTTTTCGACATTGTTGTCGAAAGGAACAATGGAATTTGCAGGAACACGCATATCCATGACTGCAAGCTTACAATCTTATGTATTATGTCTATGCAGGCAATTTTATGTCTTATCTGAGAAATTATTATGCCTAAAATGTATTGTAATGTGAGGGATGGTGTTGCCTTCGCAGGCAGACCATATAATTAATAAAATGGTTATTTTTTTTGTGTTGGGGAGGAATAACCTTCCCCGTCATCCAATCCGGTTCTGGGTCGGCTGGCAGTGTCTTTTCTTTATGGTGTGGAATATTCTTATGCTTGATTCATAATTTTTATGACATATATATCATATTAATATTACTTCACCATAAATCATAATAATTTACTGAACTAAACATCAATACAACTTTTATACTGTCATAGATTAACACATGACATGAAAATAGTAACTGAATGTGCTTAAAAGGAAAATGTCACTTTAGTTTTACTTTACTTGGTCATACGACTTTGTTCAAAGCATATAATAAATCATCCGATAGCACCAATTTTTCTTCATAAAAAGGTTTACGTGGGTTTACCTAGAAAGCTCCACTATGTAATTATGTTGTCCAGTCATGAGGACTATTCATGACTAGTTTCTTCATGGGCCTTAGCTGGTTAAAAGGCATCCACTTTGTAGATAATATACTTTCCATAGGATTGATGGTAATCTTGTAATAGGAAAAAGATTCTTTAGTCACGAGACTCGAGCACTTCTTCGACTTTTGGTGGATATTGAACCACATCTCCGTGATTGATAGAATCTAGATCATTAGTACTCCTTATCTTGCATTCAAATGATCATTTGAAAGGTGAATTAGTGGATGGATTGGATCATCTAGTGGACTCACATCACATTGCAGTTTTTCTTTAATTAGCTATCCAATTTGGTATCTAAGGACAGATATATTCTTAGCAATAAGCTACAACAATCGGATTCTTGACAGCAGAATAATGTTAGAAAATAAATAATCTTGTAATCTTGGATGGTGATAATATACCCATAATTGACGATGTATAATTCTCTGAAAGATCGTACTATTGATATGGCACACTGGCATGCTGGTATAACTACTAACCACCGGTTGCATTACATGTATCTGCTCATTTACTACTCATATCATTTGTATATTGAACATCATCAAGCTACATGATGGTATATTTAGTCTCAGTGGCAAACCATACAGAGTTGGATTAAAGTTCAGATGTTGAGTATAATGTTACATGACGTTCGTAATGGTTAAAGTTGTCTAAAGAGAAATGAGAAGAAGAAACTTGCAATTTTTTTAGTAACTAATGATAATTCACGTGATTATGGCCAGCTTGGATCAAATATTTAAGGTCATAAAGAAGAAATATCACAACACAGATAATAAATTAGTAAGAAGAAACAACCTATTTTGGAGCATAAAAGAAGAGTATTGAGGTAATTTGAACATAATGGAAGAATTTGGTAACTTGGTATTCTAAAGCTATCACTGTAAGGTCTATCTAAGGATGATGCACCTAAAGAAGAAATATTGGCAATCAACCAATGAAGTTGAATAATTATGGTAATAATTTTACGGAACTTGGACGGTATGATAAAATGATGGGAAAAGATAAGTGTGTACATGACAACATCTATAACAATTTTCCCTCTAATGGGAGAGCCACATTGTAAAGTTTTCCATAGGTGACTCACTATAGGAATGAATTATGGACAACAAGACGTATGGTTAGGTAATTTTATTATGTGGATAAGCGGATTACATATATCTTATTGAATTTATTTTTCAGGTATTACCCAAGTTGGGAAGAGTAATGTATGAAGTTACATGATGACCAAGTAATGATAACTTGGAAGATATAGGAAGGAATGTTGCCCAACTTGAATAAGGATACTATTTAATAAGAAAGAGTCTTTTGCCCAACTGGAGGAAGGGGTCAATTTATGATTAAGCAATCAACTGGTATCGAACGTGACGAACTCGATGAGATAAGAAAATAATTCTTTGAATTACTAATTGTTAAATAAGTCAACACTGATCAACAAATCCCCGTGCAAATCAATTAAGCATGATATAGAGTTAAATCATGATGGAAATAGTATTTGCAATAGCGATATTGGAATCAGTGAGCCAAACGGTAAATGGATGGGATTTTAATTTTGAGATAGATGATAATGATGGTATCACTAGTAATGAATTTCACCAAAATTTCCTTTGGGAAGGAAGAATATATGATGAGGGATTAAGACTCAAGATGATAATTATGAAATTTAACGATGTACTTAGATGTCGAAATGATTATTGAAAAGTGATTGACACCTTGATGAAAACATACTGACGATGTTTCACGATATCATGGTAGGAAGATAAGGATGTACATATGGTTCTTATAGTGATAAGGTATCTATACGATAATAGCGATATGCATAGGAATTATGACATTATGTCAAGATATATTGACATTTTCATTTACTACCTGATGATAAGTATTTAATGTTCAATACTCATGATGGATATGATATGCATAACGTGGCATAGCGATTATGATGTTATAATATGAGGATTATTGACATGTGGTTCATTTATGTTAACTCATGATATGTCTTGATATAATAATGTAATGGTATAACTGAAGCATGCGATAGTTCCATGCCATGCGTGAGCATGCAGTTCCTTGTAAGAGTTGGCATGTGGATGATGCATGTTGAGATGTGATGATTCACAGGACTCCACAAATAGGCCGAGAGGGCCGGTTTATTTGATGATCTCGTGCGAGCCCATACGCACGAGGGAGAATAATTAACACCATATGGGCTGGGGACAAAACTCAATCAACACTACATATGCCAGTGGTTCCTTTGTCTTGTGTATAGCTCTTGAAGAGCTATGGGACCATCTTGAGAAGGCTGGGTGCCTGATGATTCCAGGCTTGGTGCCTGATGTTCCAGTGTAGGTGCCTGATGTTCCAGGCTAGGTGCCTGTTATTGGATTGGGATGCCGAAGTCTGGAAGGGATGTAAAGGACCTCGATGCCTGCGGCTGTGCGCCTTAGTAGTTGTGGAGGGAGTGGGCCAGCCTGCGAGATGCCCGGGGTCATTGAGTAC
>APFE031207205.1:0-17920 GCA_000404065.3 Pinus taeda | reverse complement strand
AGCCAGTTTCAACCAGCTCCCATATTCCTTGAGAAGCAAACAATGCTTTCATTGTTATGGACCAATAACTGTGATTTTTCTCATTAAATTGTGGCAGTTGGGAATTTGTCAAACCTGTTCCAGCATCTGCCATCTTAACTCTATATAGGTAAAGAAGAGATACTGTCTGTATAATTAAAAACAAGCAAAAACTTTCTCTGCTTGAAAAATCTCCTCAATAAGCTTCTTACAGCTCCTACAGTGAAAAACAAACTCTGTTTTTGACTCACTGAGTGCCTAGACTAGCTCTGATACCATGTTGGAAGATTTCTATTGATTTCAAACAAAAAATAAATTTCATAGAGAACAACTCTCTGTTATTTTAATTCAGGATCTTTAATCATAACAAAAAAAACTGTTACAAAATAGTCTTCCTCTACTCAGAGGGATTACAACAGGAATGCTTCAGTTCCAAAAACTAATTTCACTATCTCAGAAAAAATTGGAGTTTCAGCACTGTTGTGCGTTGCAGAAAAAAATGCTCCCTTTTTTTGGTTCTGCTCTCTCTGTATCTGCCATTGCATTTTCATATATATAATGAACAATGCAGAAAATATCTTTCATATGTGTTTCTTGTGCCCATACTTCCGTAAAATAAAAAACAATAAAATTAAAAATTTCACCTACATTTACCAACCGCCTTAAATATCATTAATTACACGGCTGAAAATATCCGATATGAATTTAATGTGTGGCCCATCACAACATCTCACCATCGCATCGGAGGAAAAGAAAATATGTGTCGCCGCTGCCATAACTGTTTGAAACATGCGATTTGCAATATGCGATCAGATCGCATCACGAAATCGCAATCACAGACGATAGAATGGACGCAATGAAGGTTAACAAGAAAATGTGCAATATGCGATCTGCGACTTGATTGCATCGCAGGGAGCTCAAATGGAGGTTTTCTGGAAATAGTATGTTGCGGTCACTGTCACTCCACGGCAATTTAAGTTATCATTCCAACATCAATAACATTATAAAGAAGTGAAAGGAAAACACATCCTATAAGATGGTATTAGCAGTCGGATTGTTCATTACAGCGTTCTCCATCTTCGAGCGAAACACGAAGACTCCTTTAACACCCAAAATACTCTGCCACTAGGACGATAGAGAAAAGTTAAAAATTCTGCAACAGATTAAAAATTCTTCAACAGTTAAGGACGATAGCACCATAGAAAGTTAAAAACCCTGCAACAGACTCTCACTAGAATGATAGGACGACAGAGAGTTAAAAATTAAAAATTCTCTCTCACTAGAACGATAGGACGATAGAAAGTTAAAAATCTTCCACAGTTAAAAATTCTGCAACAGATTCTCACTAGAAAGATAACACAAAATGTTAAAAATTCTGCAATAGACTCTCACTAGAATGATAGGACGATAGAGAAAGTTAAAAATTCAATTCTCACTACCACATATTTATAGGTATGGTGTGATCACGGTGGTGAGGAGAAGTACATCTTTAAATTGGGTGAAACTTTACCAACATGGACCGGGAAGATGGAAGGTTAGTAAGGTGGTTGTTATATTTAATATGTTCTTTTGGTTTAATATTTATTATTAAATTATTTATTATTTTTGGAAGTTTTTTTTTTAAAGTTTCTTCATATGGTAAACTAATCTTTATTCGGTTATATTAGGGATGGAAAATGTTTTACAATTAATATTTTATTTGAATTGAAAGTCTTTGTGATCCATATCAAATATAGAGAGTTTTCCTGGCAGTAAATCACAAGAAGTTTCCATTTGTCAATGCGTTTCGAACCAACAAGTGTGGTTTCATTGTTGTTTCAAAATTCTTTGTGATTTACACCGAAGAAATTCTCTTATATTTAATATTTTTATGTTTAATTTTTAATTTTTTGGAATTTTTTTCATATATTAAATCACTTTATTCGGTTATATTAGGTATGAAAATGTTTACAATTAATATTTTTATTGAATTGAGGCCTCTGTGATCCATATCAAATATAAGAGAGTTTTTTCGGTGTAAATCACAAGAAATTTCATTTTTCGACGCATTTCGAACCAACAAGTGCGGTTCATCGTTGGTTCGAAATGTGTCAATAAATGAAATTTCTTGTAATTTACGCTGAAGAAACTCTCTTATATTTAATATTTTTATGTTTAATTTTTTATTTTTTGGAATTTTTTTCATATATTAAATCACTTTATTCGGTTATATTAGGTATGAAAATGTTTACAATTAATATTTTTATTGAATTGAGGCCTCTGTGATCCATATCAAATATAAGAGAGTTTTTTCGGTGTAAATCACAAGAAATTTCATTTTTCGACGCATTTCGAACCAACAAGTGCGGTTCATCGTTGGTTCGAAATGTGTCAATAAATGAAATTTCTTGTAATTTACGCTGAAGAAACTCTCTTATATTTAATATTTTTATGTTTAATTTTTTATTCTTTGGAATTTTTTTCATATATTAAATCACTTTATTCGGTTATATTAGGTATGAAAATGTTTACAATTAATATTTTTATTGAATTGAGGCCTCTGTGATCCATATCAAATATAAGAGAGTTTTTTCGGTGTAAATCACAAGAAATTTCATTTTTCGACGCATTTCGAACCAACAAGTGCGGTTCATCGTTGGTTCGAAATGTGTCAATAAATGAAATTTCTTGTAATTTACGCTGAAGAAACTCTCTTATATTTAATATTTTTATGTTTAATTTTTTATTCAATGAAGCAAAATCATATTTTTTAAAATTTTTTATTAAAATATTTAAAAGGCTTTGTTAAACATTTTCTGTCCCAATTTTATGTGGCGAAACTTTACTTTCTTACACTTATCATAAATTACGAGGCTTTTGAATGGGGTAAAGTCTTCCATGAGAAAAAGCCAGACAAACACTTAACAATATAAATACATTATGGAAATCTCCAAGTTACAAAAAGAATTATATTAAAAGATTGATATATTTATTTATTAATTTTTATAAAAGATATAAGTGGAATACAGTTAATAAATTCAGGCCGCTAATAATGGGTATAGTGGATAAAATGTCCATTCCAAAATTCGGGCAAGCTTAAGTTGTGATTGTTCCTTCGAAATTTTGACAATACATATAAATAACCATAGAAATCTCCACTTACAAAAATAATATATTAAAAAAGTCTGGGTATATTTATTTGTTAATTTTCTTTTTATAACAGTTAATAAGTTAATAAGTGGGATAAAGTTAACTACTGGATATTTGATATTCAACATTCAATTGTTTTTATCTCACCTTATTGGGTTATATTAAGTATGAAAATGTTTAGAATTAATATTTTTTATTTTTTATTTTTTATTCAATAAAACAAAATTATATTTGTTAAGAATTTTTATTAAAATTTTAAAAGTCTTTGTTAAAAAGAAACAGTCCAATTTTTGGAGTCCGACTACTTTGCACGTTATCAGTTACCATAAAAACTATCGGTCTAATAATAGGAAAAGTGTTCATCCGAAAAGATACTATGGAAATCTCGAGTTACAAAAATAATTATATTAAAGAGATTAAATGTATTTATTTATTTATTATTTTATTTTTATAAGAGTTAATAAGTGGAATATAGTTAATGAAATTTAAGCCCCTAATAATGGGTAATGTGGGTAAAGTGTCCACTCAAAAAGTAGACAAGCTTACCTTGAGATTGCTCCCTCAAAATTTTGACAATACAATATAAATAACCATGGAAATTTCAACTTACAAAAATAATTATATTAAAAGAGATTAAGTATATTTATTTGTTAATTTATTTTTATAATGGTTAATAAATGGAATAAAGCTAATTAGTGGGTATTTAATATTCAAAATTCAATTGCTTTTAATAAATAGTTTTGGTTTAATGTGAAATTTTAAGATTTTTGTTTTTGTTTTTTAAATTGATGTTTTCTTTTGATTATTTAAAAATTTTTATATTTTTAAAAATTACATTAGATTAGAATTGTTTCTTCAAAAGGGGTTGAGTTTGTTTATTTTTATAACAGATTAATGAGTGAACAAATAAATTAATAAGTGGACTAAGGAATTACTAACTAGAGATTTAATAAAGTGGATGAATTTAATATTTCAATGGAATTTTTTATGGTAATTAAACTTAGAGGTGCTCTAGTTCAGTAGGATAGAGATATTGTAAAATAATGTTTAACATTTTCACTAAGTCAAATTACATAAAAAAATAAAACAAACATAAAAAAGACTCATGGTATTGAGAAACCATGGTATTGGTCCATGATAATCACGTGGAATATAGCCTATTTAAAAGGGAAAATTAAATTAGCCTAGATTCATCCTAACTCTGGATCTATGGAACCTCTGGGGGCTTCAAAGTTAACATGGATATAGGCTAATTTAACTAATAAATAAAATGGCCCAAAAATATATCCTTGAAGTTTGGAAAAAATATGATTGACCCAAATTTTTTTCCTTGAACTTTGGAAAAAATCATTTTCATTGTTAGTTAGACTTCGTCATTTTTCTGAATTGAGATAAAGCTCCATCCTCATTTATTTGTTTTTTTTAATTAAATTTTTTATTTCATTTGCTTTGCTTTATTTTTCTTTTTTAATTTTGTAACACCCCTCGCTTGCGTACTAAATGATTGTAAACCTAAGCTAAGTTAAAGCTAGGTGTGATATCCTTGCTTGTGTGTTAAATGTTTGTAAACCTAAGCTGAGGACAGCTAGGTGATATGTAATATGAAAAGAAAATGTGTTACTAAATAAATTAATAAAATAAAACTCTTGGAGGGTGGAGCACCAAGAGAGAGGAGATGCTTCCCAAATCCCATGAGCAATGGGATAGGGGTGAATCTTTCATGATAAAGCTTGTAGACGTGATTCTAGATAAGCTTGGATGGATTATAGATCCATCAGAAGTAAAAGATTTGCGGGAAATAAAGGCAAGATTTTATGAGGAAAAGCCTCGTGGGAGATAAAGAAGAGATTTTTTGAAAAAGAACTAGGCAAATGAAAAAATCTATAAAAGTAGGACATCGTTAATAATAACTAAATTATGAAAGATGATATTAAAGACCTAGCACATCGATCATTTGAGGATAGTTGATCCTTGGCAAAATCTTCGGCTCGGTGGGAATTAGAGGTGATTCATGGCTTGGTGGTGGTGCTTCTCCTTCCAGATGAGGTTTTAGTTGGTGTCAGATGTGAGAAATGGTTGTATGATGATTCTTACCCTCTCTATGTTATAGTTCGAGTTTGTTTATGAGAAGAGTTCTTAAGTTTTATTTGTCATCAAAATGCTTGATGAATAGTATATGATTATGTATTAATATATTTAATGATGCTTCCCTCTAATCTCATGAGATTCACTTGCATGGCATGTGTTTTGCGTTAATCCTTGAATGTTATGAGATTAAAATCAATTAGCTCAGATATAATGATAGTTGAATTTATCTCTATTCTATTATGCAGGTTGCATTCTAGTCTGAAGTTAACTATAGAAGCATGTCCAGTGGGTAACAATTCTAGGGCCCATACATCGTAGAAACTGGCATGTGACAATTTTTCATAAATAGATTACCTATGTTAATATTTTCTTATGAAATGAAAGCATTCCTTTGACCATGCTTAAGGAGTTGGAAAATGGTAACTATACTTGAAAAATGATTTTGATTTTGAGTCTGAAATCGTGAAGCTAGATATTCATGTTATTTAATCCATGCAATAAGATGGTATAATTCCTTTAACAGAATAGTCCATGACGGTCAAATTATCTATGGTATGTATACAAAATAAGGTTCAATCTTCATTCTTTCTATTGCTTAAGAGTAATCTTATGATGAAAATTAACATGTCCATTAGGGCCTACTCTTTCACCACGTGGGTATTAACTCTTCCTTAATGTGTCATCCCTGCAATCAATTCCCTTGTGCGATGATTTATTTCATGCAACTGGTTGTTCAATTTGATGTTTGGAGAGCATTTTGCTCGAGTTTGGAAGCTTGAGAGATGAATTTGGGTCATGAGGGGTTTGGAGGTGTTCGAGTCTAGTGCAATGGTGGCTATCTCAAGTTTCAACCTTAGCTAAGGAGCGGCATGGGCAACTATGGTTTTTTGGTTTGGGTTGGGTTTTGTCTACTAACCTACCCTAAGATCCTAGAACATGAACAAGCGGTGTCTGACATAGTCTCCACATCATTTCAGGTCTGAGGTCATCCTGACATCTTTGGAATCTCCGAGTTCCTCCCTTAGGTGCGTGGGGTAAGGTCTCTATGTCTCTCAAATCATTTGTATTCTTATTTTGTTGCAAGGTTTTTTAATTGTACGTTGGCATATGCTATGTTATGGCCTCAGTGTTCATACCTCTTCCTAGTCTATAATGGTGTGAAGGTGATACCTCGACCTCAGGTAAGTTTGGTAGGCAGTCTGAGAGTCTGTTATGGGTCCAAGTCACTAAAATTAGTCCTCCTCCCAACTGGGGTTGTATTTTCTATTCTAGTAAATTCCTTGGGTCATTGGTGGGGTATGTCCCGTCTAGCCCTCTCACCTCATTGTACTCTTGCCTTTCTTGTTCCATTACACATTGTGTCAGTCTTTTGGTATCTTTTCAATTGGGGCAGTGATTCTATGGTATCTGGTTTTGTATTGTTTCTTATAGGTACATGGATGGACTCTTCTTGGTCTTCACCCTTAGCCAACTACTAGCCTGTCTCAATTACAATATGCCCAAGCAATGGGGCCAACCCCATCAAGGGAGGGAATAGGATGTCCAGGCTATCACCCTGAGCATGGACACAAATCATCCTCCACCAACTCGACTAGCCAAGAAATAGTGGGTGCCTAAGCTACTTCTCTAGCTTTCTCTCTAAGCTACCGGGAGGCCTCTCCTTCTGTGGAATCCATTTTTGAGTAGTTGCAACACATCCAAATTGACCTGGACATCTTCAAGGACCACTAGTATGATGATCAAAATGAAATATCGACCTATCTTACTGATATTCAACACATTCAAAATGAAATTATGGCTCAACTGGATAGTCTCCAAAGCAATCATCATCAAACCATTGATCATCATCGTAGCTTGGAAGCGTGAGTGGAACATTTCCACATTCATGATCATGTTGGTTAGTTCGCATCTCCACATGAATTTCCCCCCTACCGCCCTCCTTGATAGGTTGTTTTCATTTTTGGTCTCCTTTTTTGTTATTCCTAGTATGCTACATTTTTAATGCCTTATGAAAATAATGCATGTCAAGTGTCCATTTTGGTATCCTCTAGTCCCCAATCTAAAAATTTCTGGTCAAAATTAGAGTGCGAGGACTATTGAGACTAATTTTGAATGCTCTTCTATTTTAAATTTCTAATGAAATCTTTTTGATAAAAAAACAACAAAATTGAAAATAAAGTTATAATTTAATTAGTGTTTGTGATTTTTAAAATTTTAGCAATGTGAGGTGTGTCAAGCTATAAGTGTTTTGATGTTGATTATTCATTTATGGCTATAGGCATTTACTGTCCATTTAATTTGTATGGCTAAAGAAGCATTTATTCCAATTTATAAAGCACTAATCACCATGATATAGTGTGTGTATTTTTTTTCTAAAACAATGATTTCAATGGTTAATAAACTCATTAGAGCTACATTGAAGGAGATGGAAGACAAAATTAATGTTTTGTATTCATCAAATTATTTGTGCCTTGTCATTTGAATTAATCGAAACATTATATCCCCTTGAACGCAAAGAGAGATATATCCTTGACAAATAAGATGAAACCTAGAGATTAAAGAGGCATCCTATCTAGATCTCGTAACAAGATAATAATACTATTTTTTTCCACAATTATGCCAACCATCATGTGAACGTGAAAACTATATGCTATATGAAGGAAATTGAGGGGAATTCTTTCTCATCCATTTATGATATTTCTCAACTTGGTGTTTAATGCTTTAAATCACTTTTCACTCAACCTAGAGGATCCCCTATTTTGGAGCAGCTAGGTTTGTTATCTATATTTCCTCCTTTCATCTCAAAGGACATGAATGCTTCACTTTTACAAGAAGTTATTGAAGGGGAAGTTCAATAGCCCTTTTATCCATGCAAAAGGAGAAAAGCCTCAATTTGAATAATATGAAAATGTAATTCTTTGTGGTTTATTTTATTTGATCAAAGAGGATGTATTAAAGGTTGTTAGAGAATCTTAGGGATCATGCTTGGTATTGGGTGCTATTAATTCTTATTTTATTGCCCTAATTCCTAAGATGTAGGAGGAGTATTCTTTCAATGATTTCTACCCTATCTCTCGTTGCAATGTGGCTTATAAGTTGATATCCATAGCCATTGCAACTAGATTGAAGCCTATTCTAAGTGTGATCATTATAAAGTAACAATTAATTTTTTTACAAAATCATTAAATACATGATGTTGTTTTGCTAGCTTACAAAGCACTCCATTCTATAAAAAAAAAACATTCCTATTGTTGTTACTAAAATCAATCTATCTAAAGCCTATAGTCATGTGTATTGGACCTTCTTAACACTAGTTCTCATCCATGTTGGCTTAAATTGTGCTTTTGGAAACTAGATTATGGGGTGTATTGCTTCTTCTAATTACATTGTAATAATCAATGGCCATCCATTAGATTTCTTCAATCCTTCTTGTGGCATGTGTCATGGGTTTCCTTTACCCCCCTTCTCTTTCCTTTAGTAGTGGATGCATTTAACAAGCTCGTTTGAGATGCCATAAGAAATGGAAGGCTGGAGGGCATCAATATGTTGCATAATGTATCTATTTGACGTCTATTATTTGATGAAGGTGTTTTTATTTTCGTCCTTGGAGAAGTATGTTTCCTTCGAGAAATATCAAAAATTTTAGACCATTTCTCCCTTCTTGCTCGCATGATGGTTAGTAACCCAAAGTCTACTATTTCCTTTTTATGTTTGTCCTAAAGAATAATGGACGCTACTCATTAACACATCCATTACTAGTTAAAATTGATTGAAGATAGCATAAAACATCTCTATTTTTTACTTAAACCAAATGGTTACCATTTCAATGATTGGTTGTGGACGATTAAGAAGGTGGAAGGTCATATCTCTATTTGAACCAATAGACTTTTGTTAAGGGTGGGTGATTACTCTTCGTTAAATGAGTTCTTGAAAGTATCCTTGTTTATTAGACCTCAATTAAAGTGGTGCCCAAAGGTATTTAAAAAAATATTCAGAAGTTGATTTTACATTTTCTTTGTTTCGGCATGAAGCATAACAATGGATGGAATTTAGTGGCATGGGATCAGATTGTTCTCCAAAAGATTTTGTAGAATCAGCGTTTAAAAATATACACTCTTTTGGTCATGTCTTGGTTGCATGAAACGTATGGCACCTCTATTATAGGTTTATGAAAGAACAAAATGAAATACAAATTCAAAGAAAAGCATAGAGCTCCAATGAAAACTAAACCTCAATTCATTAATCACAAATACTAAAAATTATTTACATGGAGAATGGAAACAAACTAGCTCGGGCGATCATAGCTATATTTAAGAATAGATGTGATGAATACCATGATGCTAAAATTCTTTTTTATTATTGAGAAACAAGGGAAACCCCTAAAAATTTAAAAACCTAACCATAGGGGATGAAGCACCAGAAGTTTGTGTGCCCCATTGTGGTTAGTTGCTACATCAATTTCCCAGGTCATACCTTTTGCATATGATCTTTGTTTGATGCATATGATAACTAATTAGAAAGGTCTCATTGAGGAAAAAAAATCAAGTGCAGATCCATGGCACTAGTTTGCAAATTTTCTTAAAAAACGTAGTTTAGCACCTCAAAACGACACTGAAATTTCAAGACACAATTTTTTTCGAAAATAGTAAATTGTGTTAGAAATTAGGAAATTGATGATCCATAAGCTATAATGGATATTCCACTGAATAGTTTGTCCCAACAGATCTGATAATGTTATATTAAAAATATGATATTCTACACTATTATAATTTTATTAAACTTTAAGATCTATAGATTTTACTATAATTAGTGAACGCATGTGAATGGAAATCATGGAGAAATGTAGAGAATGACAAAATATTCTTACACACACACATAAGACACAAGTTATGCTCTCTAGGAAAACCTTTTGAGCGAAAACCCAGTTGGAAAGTGAGGTCGCTTTATTCTCTTTCTTTGTCTAGAAATATGGTTGTAGGTACAAAGAATTAATGCATGTGGCTTGTGGGTTGCTATAATGCATAAATCCTCTTTGTGGGCTCTACCTCCTATAATTCATGGTTATCTTCTATCAGCTATGGAAAAAAATGCTCTCGGAAGAATGGAATTCCTCTTCCTCCTAGTGGCTCGGTTATAACCCAACTCAATAGCCTACTAGTTGTTAATTTTGACTACATCAACTCTTAACTATAATTACAATATAGACACTTATAGAGTCTTTTACATCCTGTGGCCGATGTGATGCTACAATGCACATATACTCTTTGTGTTCTATACAGTTTATCACTCATGCCTATCTTTTCTCAACCAAGGAACAAAATTCTCTTGAAAGAATGGAATGCATATTCCTCCTAGTGGCCTAGTCATAACACAACCTGATAACCTACTAGTGGTTCATGTTGAGTAAATCAACTCTTAACTAGAGTCACAATATAAACTCTTCTAGAGTATTTTACATCATAATCACATGGCTAGCCCCTTTTCTATGAATAATGGGGGTTGGCATGACATTGTCTCAATCTATAGGTGTGAAAACATGAAGGTGAACTTCTGAGTGGAATAATGTTTGCATACAGACTCCAATTAATATGCTTCTTACATCATTGGAAAATATTTATGTGTATAATAGCATGAAATAGAGTGGCGCTAAACTGGGAAAGCTTTAGCCCAAAAAATCATTGTTTGATGCCTAAAAAATTCGGAAGAAATTAAGAGGAAGGTGAATTTTAAGATCCATAATTCGAATGACCATATGTAATTATTCACTGTTTTATTTTATTTATATTACAACATGATAAGGGCTATGAGAAATATACAACTATGATTGCTTCTTGCACTTTTGGATCCATAGTTCGAATGAGCATATGTAATTATTCACTTTTTTATTTTCCTTATATTACAACACAGTAAGGGCTCTCTGTGAAGAGCTTTATAATATTTTTATAGACTTTTTAATGAAAACCCTCACACATGAAGCAAAACACACAAGCTGAAATGCTTTTGGTTGTTGACATGCACATGCCTAAATATTGTATATGCAATGTATAAGCAAAATACATTTTATTTATCAATAAAGAAAGTTCGACTTTTTCTACGAAAAAAAGGATAACTAAAAAAAATTATAAATAAAAAAATACATTTTATGTATACTTTTATCTGGAAAACTTATTCAAAATTTAAATGAACATTTACAAATGATTTAAAACAAAATTATATATATAAACCAAAATACTAAATATTAACTACACTCATACTGTTATTCAGATGTATATAAATAGGTATGTTACAAAAATGCCCAGAATTCATTCATCTTTATAAATATAAATATCAAAGTGATCTTACCTTTCCATTTGATGGGCGATGCTATCATCCCAAATAATTTTGGTTTACGCTGGCATTTTTTATAATAGTCCTTTCCTGAAAACAACACACACAATTTATAAGCGATAAAATAGGTTTAACATCTTTAAATCATGGACTGATATAGTTATTATTTTAGGAGGATGCTTAGAATAAATTCAAACCTTCATTATTTTCACATATGGATGTCCTCCTGACGCATGATGGCACTCGTAAAAAATCCTTGATTCTCTAGGTAAGATTTGAGTCCCCAACATCTCTAGTAAAAATTTTGTTAGTTGGAAAATTTATTTAAAAATTTATGATATAAATAAAAATATATTAATAACATTCTTTTAGAGTTGTAATGAGAATATCAAACTAAATTAATTTCATTGAAAATAACAACATGAATAAGAATGCATACACTCACTATGTTCAAAGAGTTATTCATCAGATTCCAAAAGTTATAAAGAAGAAGAATATCATCACATCCTTTAATGCTTTGTTCAGTGTAAAAAAAGATGAGATTTGTTAAGGAGAAAATTGGCATTCACCAACCAAAAGGGGGTCTACAAAATTTGCTTTGCTTCTCCTTTGTGAGATGTTACATTGGTGAATCTAGTACATCATTCAAGACTAGAATAAAAAAAAACACTCTAAAGACATAAAACATGAACATATCATATCCTTAGCCTTAGCTAAAAATATTGTAAAAAAAATGCATGTTTGTATTCAAGACACCAAAATTCTTGTAAATAAAATCACCATTTCAAAAGACACATTAGAAAGGCATTAAAATTGATAAAAAGCCTAGCAACTTGAATATATGTAAAGGCATCATAATAAGTAGGAATGATTAATTCCACTAATTAATCAAACTCAATCACACTCCTTAATTAACTAGCTTTATCAATCCATCTCCATTATTTTTATATCTCTCTATTTCTTTTCTAATTGTCCTTTTATTTTCCTTAATTAACTAGCTTTATCAATCCATATCCATTATTGTTATGTCTCTATTTTATTTTCTAATTGTCCTTTTCATTTCCTTTCATGTTTGACCCCTTTTTTCTCCTTTCGGCAACAACCCTTCTATGGCTAATCTAATCTTTGTGATGAGGATTTATCATTGAATGGACATATAGTTCTTTGATGAGTTAACCATCAAAATACTCACTTATAGTGAGTCATTGAGAACCTGTTAATTAAAGTGCAATGCATAGGATTGCAATGGTTAGCCTTGAAATGAAATCCCCTTAAAATTTATTGAACATCTAAGTTCTTTCCCATTCAAGTGTAGGGAACAATCCCTCTAACGCTAATCCAATATTTGTGACCAGGGTTTATCCTCATGGACATAAAAGTTTATTACGAAATAATATTTTTTTATTGTTGCAAATATCTTTTTTATTGTTTCAACTTTGATGTTTACCAACTCGAAACAAGGAGGAGAAACAACCCTATCCTAGATATTGAGAGGAAATCACCTATGATTTTAGGGGATACGAGGTAGCTTGTATTGTCAAAGTCTTTGTGATCATGGTGATACATGCGTTGACGCAAATGGATATATATACGCGTATTGAAACGAAAGATTGATATTCAGACCTAGTGAGTGAAGGGTCATTCCGTATTACATCTATCGGAGGTTTGAGTGAAAATATGAGCACCTCATCGATGACAAACAGGTTGTGGGAGCCTTAGTTCTGGCCATGTTCTTCAATCTAAAAACTGAATATTATCCTTAGCCAACTTTGGTCTTTTGGATCTGCTACTCTGGCCGTTATTCAGCTTTTCAGATTGAAGAACATGGCCATAACTAAGGACTGAGAATTGCCATAGATCAACAATAAGAATTGCCCTAGATCCTACGAACATCATTATTTCACGCTCCCAGAACCTGTTTGTCATGGGAGAGGTGCTTATATTTTCAGTCAAACCTGTGATATATGTAATAGAGAAAGGTGCTTCACTCACTACGTCTGAGTATCAATTCTTTCATTTCAATACGTGTATATATAATGTTTACCCAATTGTGATCATGGCTATCCCGGTGGATGCGGTCTCTTGACGCAAATGTATTTGCACCGTGACAGTTAGGAGGATGCCATTGTTTATATGAAGCGGCACATGGAAGCACACCATCATGTTGCAAAGCATACCAAATATATTTCCACAGTATTTCACATAAAATGTTACGAAAATGTCATATGTTAATGGTCGCCTCAACCTAACATTAATTAGGTTCACGGTTAGAATTTTGGTTTATGTATTTATCTATATCGCCGGCAATAAGACTCCGAACTATATGAACGGAGTTGTCAATATATAATAAGCCCAAAGAAGTTATGAATCAAAAAACTTTATATTAAAGTATTGTTTTGGTTCAAACTAATGCTAGTGGCAACTATATATATCATGCCATGGGCAGGTATAGTAACAGTAAGAAAAAGGGAAATGGAAACGCACCCTCGAATCTTTCATTACACCGTTCAATTGTTGGAAGATTTCTATTGATTTCAAACACAAAAGAAATTTCACAGAGAACAATGCTCTATTATTTTAATTTAGGAACTTTAATGATAACAAAAAAAACTGTTACAAAATAGTCTTCCTCTACTCAGAGGGATTACAACAGGAATGCTTTAGTTCCAAAAACTAATTTCACTATCTCAGAAAAAATTGGAGTTTCAGCACTGCAGTGCGTTGCAGAAAAAAAAGCTCTCTTTTTTTGGTTCTGCTCTCTCTATATCTGCCATTGCATTTTCATATATATAATGAACAACGCAGAAAATATATTTCATACGTGTTGCTTGTGCCCATACTTCCATAAAATAAAAAACAATAAAATTAAAAATTTCACCTACATTTACCAACCGCCTTAAATATCATTAATTACACGGCTTAAAATATCCTATCTGAATTTAATGCGTGGCTCATCACAACATCGCACCATCACATCGGAGGAAAAGAAAAGATGTTCCGCCGCTACCATAACTGTTTGAAACATGTGATTTGCGATATGCGATTAGATCGCATCGCGAAATCGCAATCGAAGACGATAGAAGGGACGCAATGAAGGTTAACAAGAAAGTGTGCGATATGCGATCTGCGACTTGATCGCATCACAGGGAGCTCAAATGGAGGATTTCTGGAACCAGTATGCTGCGGTCACTGTCGCTCCACCGTAGTTTAAATTATCATTCCAACACTCCCCTTTAATTTCAACTGCTGGGTTTTTTTGCATATCCAGGCATTTCCTCAAATGATCAAAACTTTTCTTTCCCAATGGTTTTGTCAAGATGTCAACTAGCTGATTCTCTGTTCTGCAGTGCTGCAAAACAATCTCACCATTGTTAACCAATTCACGTATGAAATGAAATTTGGTATCTATGTGCTTTGTTATTTTATGAAAAACATAGTTTTTAGACAATGCTATTGCTGAGGTATTGTCACAGTAAATGGTTGTGCCCCTTTCTTGTTCATGACACAAATCTTTGAGAACTCTTCTCAGCCACACTACTTGGCATGTTTCCGCTGTTGCTGCCACATACTCTGCCTCTATTGTTGACAAAGACACAACTGGTTGCTTCTTGGAAGCCCATGAGATGGCTCCCGATCCCATATGAAACACATATCCCGATGTGCTTCTCCTATCATCAACACTTCCAGCCCAATCACTGTCAGTGTATCCTATCAACATGAAACTTTCAGAAGAGGAGTATAAAATACCAAACCCCTTCGTTCCATTCACATACCTTAGAATCCTCTTGGCTGCCTACCAATGAGTCTCTTTTGGTCTTTCCATAAATCTGGAGATTAAACTCATAGCGTGCATAATGCTTGGCCTAGTTGCAGTCAAGTACATAAGGCTGCCAAATATGCTCTTGTACAACTTTGGATCAAAACCCTTGCTGCTGTCTTCTTTGGTCAATTTCAACCCCACTACAGTTGGAGTCATAGCTGCCTTGCTATTCTGCATGTTAAATCTTTTCAACACTACTTCTACATATTTATCTTGAGAAATGAAAACACCATTTTCACTTTGGTCTACTTCAATTCCAAGAAAATATCTTAAGAAGCCCAAATCGGTCATTTCAAATTCACTTTTCATGACTGCTTTAAAATCAGCAATGAGAGAACCATCATTGCTAGTAAAAATCAAATCATCTACATATAAAACAACAATAAGAATCTTATTGTCATTCTCCTTTATGTAGAGTGTGGGTTCACCTCACACTTATCAAATCCATTCTCAATCAGATAAGCATCTATTCTGCTGTACCATGCTCTTGGAGCTTGCTTCAGCCCATAAAGAACCTTCTTCAGTTTGCAGACTTTATGCTCTTGGCCTCCAACTTCATAGCCTGGAGGTTGTTCAACATAAACCTCTTCTTTTAACACTCCATTTAGGAATGCAGATTTAACATCCATCTGATAAATCTTCCATTTGTGTTGTGCTGCAATAGACAACATTGTCCTCACTGTTTCCATCCTTGCTACTGGTGCAAAGGTTTCATGATAGTCTTTGTCTTGTTGCTACTTGTAGCCTTTCACAACAAGTCTTGCTTTGTGCCTATCAATCTTGCTTTCAGCATTGTTTTTGGTCTTATAGACCCACTTAACTCCAATGGCATCTTTGCCTTCAGCGAGGTCCACTGACTCCCATGTTTTACTCCTTTTAATTGCACCAATTTCTTCATTCATTGCTTCAATCCATTTATCTTCATTTACAACATCTTCAAAATGAATTGGGTCATCAACATGACAATATAAAGTGAATAATGAATTCAGATCTGTATTGTTACTTACCTCTCCTTGTTCATAAATCTCATTCAGATTTCTGAATCTTGGTCTTCTTGGTGTGCTTGAAGTTGCATCCGAACTTGAGGGTATATTTGATCCCTGTGGTATGCTTGAAGAAGCACTTCCTTGACTTCTTAAGGCTGTTCGAATTCCAGCTTGTGGTGTGGTTTGTTGTATTTTTTGTGGTGGAGGAGGAGCCACCAAGGAAGGATTATATGCTGTTGTCCCTTCCTCTTCTTCTTCGTGAGACATAATTGTCTTCACATTCACTGTCTTCTCTAAGCTTCCATCCCAAGCTTCATCTTCAATGAACTCCACATCTCTGCTTACAATCAATTTCTTAGTGGATGGATTATAGAGTTTGTATGCTTTTGAATCATCACAATAGCCAATAAATACACACTTTTCCCCCTTACTATCAAGATTTTTCCTTAGCTGATCCGGTACATGTGCATAAGCTACATAGCCAAATACTCTCATGTGAGTGACAGTTTGCTTTTGACCACTGCATGCTTCTTCTGGTATTTTGTTCATGACAACTTTAGTTGGGCATCTATTCAAGATGTAAACTGCACAAGTGACATCTTCTGCCTAATACTCATGCGGGAAGTGTTTTGCCTTTAGCATACTTCTGACCATGTCAAGAATGGTCCTATTCTTTCTTTCGGCAACACCATTTTGCTGAGGTGTATACCGTGTGGTGAACTGCTTTTGTATGCCATTTTCTCTAGAAAAACGCAGAAATTATTTGGAGATGTACTCTCCTCCTTTATCTGTTCTTAGCACTTTGATCTAATGACCACACTGTTTCTCAACAAGGGTTTTTAAGTGGCGCAATTTATCAAACACTTCACTCTTCTGTTTCAGCATATACACCCATGTCTTTCTGGTGTAATCATCAATGAAAGTTGAAACATATCTATTTCCGGAAAATGATGGTATTTGCATCGGTCCACACACATCAGAGTGAACAATTTCCAAGGGTGCTTTTGCCCTTATACTCTTTCCTACTGGAAAGCTTTCTTTGTGTTGCTTGCCCAAGATGGAGCCTTCAAAAAGGCCGTCCGTTTTTTCCATCAATGGCAATCCCTTTACCATTCCCTTTTTGTGCAACATATTCACGCCTCCGAAATTGAGATGTCCAAATCTCAATTGCCACAACCAATTCACATCTTTCACTTTTTCTTGAAAGACTTCTTGTGTTACAGCCGCAATAGTTCTTCCTTCCTTCAAATTTGCCTTGAGTTTGAGAGGAAACATTCTGTTGCTAGTCATCTGCACCTGTGTAATGATCTTCTTACTTGGAGGTATATCTCTGATTGTACACATATCATCTTTGAAGAACACGTTGTAACCTTTGTCAATGAGTTGCCAAATACTCAAAAGATTACATTTCAGACCAGGTACATAGTATACCTCTGGCACAATCATCTGTTCTACATTTCTTGCTCGGATACTGACTCTACCCTTACCCTTGACAGATATCTTACTATCAGTTCCTGTTGTTACCTCAGATTTCACATTTTCATCCAGATTG
>APFE031207204.1:0-16341 GCA_000404065.3 Pinus taeda | reverse complement strand
TGCCTAGATTAGTCAAGGCTTCTTGAAAATCACAGCCATAAGGTGTAAAATCATCCATATAAATTTCCACCGCATCATATATTAATTCAGTGAAAATACTCACGACTGCTTTCTGGAAAGTGGAAGGAGCATTGCATAGGCCAAAAGGAAGGACCCTATAGGCAAAAGTACCCTAAGGACAGGTGAATGTGGTCTTATCCTAGTCTTCTGGGCATATTTGGATTTGGTTGTACCCACTGAATCCATCTAGGAAAGAAAAAATTGTTTTCCATGCCACGCCATCTAACACTTGGTCAATGAAGGGTAGGGGAAAATGATCCTTCTTTGTGGCTTTGTTCAACTCCCTGTAATCGACAAAAAACCTCCACTTACCATTTTTCTTGGGAACTAACACTAAAGGGGTGACCCACTCACTATCGGAGATAGGGTAAATGAATCCTACATCTAGCAGTTTTTGCAGTTCTTCTTTGACTATATCTTTAAGAGTTTTATTCATCCTCCTTTGTGGCTGTCGAACCAGCTTGCAACCTTCTTTGATGTATATATGGTGAGTACACACTAAGGGGTGTACTTCCTTAATTTCCTTGTAACTCCAAGTGAAGGCTTCTAGGCTTTCTTTTAACATGTTGCATAGCTTTTGCTCTTCGAGAGAAAAAAGGGATGGATTAATTTTCAAGGTTTTTTCTGGGCCGAATTCTATGGTTTTGACATGGAGTGGGTTGGAATCAGCCAAGCATAAGTCAACTAGATGATTGTTCTAGGTTCCCCTTACTTCTTCTTCTAATGCTAATGAACCAGGAGTTGGACTTTGGAGCAGATGTTCAATCAAGTCATCCTCATCTTGTTGTCCTCCTCCCATGGTTTCTTCTAAAGCATAAAGTTGGGTAGAATAAACCTCATCTTCTTCCTCCTCCTCCAACCATAAAGGTAAATCATGCTCTAGAGAAGGTTGATGGTCATTTTCCCAGCTCTACAGCTAATGTAAGCATCGGTTGTGGCCAACCATGGCCTCCCAAGGATGAGAGGATAACCATTGAGCTTAGCTTTAGGCTGGAGAACTAGAAAATCTACAGGGTACTCCCAGGAGTCAATGGAGACCATCACATCCTCCACAATTCCCTCAGGGGTAGCTATGGAATGGTCTGCAAGTTGCAAAACTGTTGTGGTCTTCCTCAATGACCCTTAGACTCAGTTGAGTTTGAGCATGGTGTCCTTGGTCATCACATTAATGATAGCCCCAATATCGATCAGAGTGTGTGGGACAATGGTGCCATTGCCGTGCACATCTACTACAGGGCTTCCAGGGTCCAAATATTTCAGACATATTACCTGCCCCAGCATTAAGTTGGATAGCTTCCCAATGACATTAATGGTAGGGGAATCCCTTTTTCTTCTTCCTGGATGCTTGAAGCATTTCTCCTTAATCAACTTATTGTAAATGGGAACATCTTTTATTGCCTGGAGAAGGGGGATCTTTACACAGATTTTTCAATTCTCCCAGAAGTTCAATTTCTTCTGGGGTAGGCTGGAGTGGTTGGGCTAATTAGGAAAGGGTGGATTTACTTTATGGTTGCTTTCCTCTCTTTCTTCCTCAAGCTCCCTATGTGGAGGGGGAGGTTGGTTATCCGAGAGGACTCTCCCAGATCTTAGGTTAATCTCCTGGATTTCCACAGCATAAGTTGGATATGATGTCTCTCCATTGTATACTTGTTGAGCCTACCTATTGTTCGGGTTCGGATTTGGCTGGGTAAGCATCTGGGGTTGCTTGGGTGGAGCAAAGTGTAGGAGTTGTGGTTGTGCAAGTGGTGGAGGCAATAGAATTGTAGCATTGTTGTATTGGGGCCTCCACCCCTGGAGTGGTGTATTCCACTAAGGTTGTGGTGGAGCATAAGGTTGAAATGAGTGGTTGGCTAGCTGGGAATGATACTGAGATGCATAGGAATAAGGAGGGGGTGTAGATCAGGAAGGATGAGCAGGGGGTCCCTAAGAAGGTATAGTTGTTTTTTGGTTGGGGTTGTAATATGCATGGGATGACCCTTGCATGCCTTGCTGGTATGGTTTAGACCCAGGAGGCCTCCTTTGGTTAATGTAGCAAAGTTTCTCAATGACCCCTTCAGCTCCTTGACATACATCTTTGAGTTTGAGTAACGAAGGGCACTTGTCTGTGGAGTGGTTCTCTTCACAGACCAAGAAATTTTCAATACAATTCAATGAACATTCATTCCTAGGATGCCTCCTGGTGCATCTAGGACAAAAGATGGCCAAGGCTCTCTCTGCTTCCTCTTGCTTCCTTTTGATGTTCATGGTGTCCATTTGCAAGGCAAGGGTTTGTAGCATATCACTTTTGAAATATTTCAGCATATTTCCAATTTCAAACTTGATGGATGAGTTGGAAGATGATGTACTAGCCATAGGTTGACTACTGCTACCCTTTTTCCTGGCTGCCCTAGAATGGTTTCTAAAGACATTCTTGAAATCCTCATAGGGTAATTGGTAGATATCTCTTCCTTCTAACAAGTGTAAGGTATCCAGAAGGTCTTCTCTTACTCCCCTGAGCAGGACGAGCTTTAGTGACTCAAGGTCAAGTGTGCACCTGGCCCTTTTGTAACTAAGTTGGAATCTTTCTTCGTAGTCTTCTAGGGATTCATCCTGGCCTATGATCATCCTGAAAATTTCTTCTTTAGTATCCTTTGACCTACAGTAGTCCTGACATTTGTTGTTAAAATCCTATTGCATCTGAGCCCAGGTTGTGATGTTATCTCCAGGTAAGCCCATGAACTAGCACAATGTTTCATCCTTGAGGGTAGATGGAAATAGATTTAACTTTTGCTCATCATTCGTATAGTCATAGGTTCGGCATATAACAGCAAACTCAAATAAGAAAGTGTCAGGGTCTTCTGTGGTCAAGCCATGGAAATGAGGTATGGAAGAGGGGCTTATATTCTTCATCTTAGTGTCCCTATTGGTTTCCCTGATGGAGAAGGCACCCTCAAACTCTCTCTTTATTCCCTTTGTCATTTCGGTTTTTAGCCATTGGTTCAGTAGGAATGGGTTCATCTTCTTCTTCTTCCCATATAGATGCTTCAAATATGTTAGGTTTCTCACCTAAAGGTTGGTTGTTAGATGCAGTGGGGGCATTTGGCAAAAATTTCACTAAATTGTCCCTATTCCTACGAGGCATGAAAGGAATTTTTTTGGGTTGGTTTTGTAATTTTTTTTTAAGCTGGAAAGTACTTTGCACAAAATGAAATTGTTGATTGAATGAAAATCACTGACAGAAGGAAAAAGCCACTTGTTGAATTGAAATTCTACTTGCAGAATGGAAAGGAAAGCAGATAATGAAAAATGAAATAAAGGAAGTTACTAGATTACTTTTGCGGAAATAAATTAATGGTAGAAAATTGAAGACAAGAAGTAGAAGAAAAGAAAGAAGTAATCACATTCTACTCAGAATCCTCCCTAGCAATGGCACCAAAAAGTAATGAGCACCAATATTGCAGCAAGGATGCTAGAACTCCTGGGCTACCAGCTTTACTTATCAACCCGAGGTTCATACAAACTTGGAGGTGACAGTGCTATATGCACAAGTAAAAGTGAAGGTCCTGCCTATTGTCCCTGTTCATCTGGCGATAGACCCTTGGGGTTCCAAGCCAAGCTTCTATAGAGTTAGAAGAAGCTTGATTCTTTGATGGAAGAAGAGCAAATCTATTATAAGAGAGCTACATTACTACATTAATGAAGAAAACAACATGTAATGCTAAATCACACCATATCCTAATTAACCATTTAAACAGTTGTGATAAGCAGAATTGCTAAATCATAACTAACATAATTGTTCTATCTAAGCTACAGAAGTAAAGAGAATCAAACCATACTAATGTGTAAGCAAGAAAGCTAAACTAAATCTGTTTTCACTTTTTTGGTTTTTTAGGCAAAATCAAGTATGCAAATTAATTGTTCTTGTGGATGTGACAAATGGATGGAAGGTGATTAAGGATGGATAGAAGGCTTATGGAGTATTTGGATGGTGTGGAAGGGTCCTAGGAGGCTTTTTGTGACTTCCTAGAGGTTCCCAATCAATTCGGCCTCAAAACAAGCCGTTTCAGGAAAACCTACAGGATGATCCTATAGGAATTACAAGAAACCTATAGGATACAGCCGAGAGCTAATTGTGAGGTGTTGGAGGTGTTAGGAATCTTGGAAAAGGTGTGTGATGAGTGGGATGGGGTGTTAGAAGGTCTAGGAATACTTAAGAGTCAATATCCAAGATCAGAGATGGCTAGATTCACTCAATGTATCTAGGGAAATTTTAATGAAAAATGACAAAAAAAATTAGTGAGGGTGATGGTGGAACAAGAGATGGCTAGGGTGGAATTAATTGCCTATATTATGCATGAAGAAAGTGTTGAAGGGAATGAAAGAATGAGTGAGATCTTATTACAGAAATGGAGTAATGGAAAAAGATGACAATGAAATGAACAAAATGTTGAATCAAGACAACAAACTCCAAAGCTCATGCAAGAACTAGAAATCTGTGTTTTTGGGGCTGCTGAAGGGTCTCTTCCTCAAGTCATGGTCCCATAGGGAGGAAGTGAGGCTGAGACACCTACTGAAAACCTTATGGTGATCCTTTTTCTCCTTGCTAACCTACTAATTGAAAGAAGGCACAAATGGAAGCAAACTAACATACAACCAATCTAATCTACATTGGTGTAATGGAAATGCAACTACTAAGCAAATGACCAATTAAACTATGAATCTATGCTAGTAAACATGTACAATAAAGAGGAGCCTTGGCTGATAGGGTTGGCCCCTAACCCAAGAGCTTCATCCCTTTGAGTTAACTCAGTGCTGGCTCAAAACAAAACTCATTCTTATTATCAAAACAATGCATTACATCAAAAACTGTCACAAGTCTTGTGTCTCAAAAATAGAATAGAGTTTTACAATCAAAAATATGAATCCTACTGAGGTCCTCGGCCTCTCTACTTATACATCTGAATTCTCCAACGACATCCTTAAAATTAGGGAGGCTCACCTCCCAAACTCGAGATAAACTAGTGCTTTGTCTTTCACTTGCTCGGTTGCCTTCTAGACCTCATGATTTGGCTATTTGCACTCCAAGCTGATGGAGGAATATTCGAATGGAGGGGTAGTAAATGAGGAGGATTTCCCTCCTATAATTCTTCTCGCTTGTCCCATTCGAGTTTTGACCAAGGTCTTTGCCAAAATCCTTGCTTTTATCCTTTAATCCTACATTAAATGCACATTAGGCCACAAAGCAAATATCGAACTCTAACTCATCTCATAAAAAAAAATATAATCAAAAGTATGTAATAAGTCATGAGAATAGTTGGTTTGACTAAGCTAGGAGGTGAAATAAGGCCCATATAATTACCTAATGATGAGGCTTATCACTTGACATCAAAAATATTTTCTCAAGACTCTTCATGTCACCCTATTAGATCATAACAATATTTTAGCCATTTTCTCTCTCTTAGAAATTAAGTTGGACTTCAAAAACACCCCTAAAACATATTAAAAATTAAATGTTTGACAAAATTCACTTTTCAGGTATGCTCGACAAAATGCACTATCATGATTCTACATAATGCTCATTTATGGGCTTAAAAAAATGCACCTTCTGGCATGCCAATATCCCCATGTGAAAAAAAAAATATTTACAATGAGTCTAATGGGAGTCAACCTCCTGACCTCCCTAGCACAAACCAAACTCAACACCAACTTGTCTACATCATACCTTGTTTATGCCAATGAAACTGAATATACATAAATTAGAGAACCATGCAACAAAATCAACAAATTCCAAAATCATGCCAAAGTTATAGAATTGTGTCAACAATCTAGAGTGGAACCAACATTGTGCCAACGGGAAAAACCAATGGTGCCAACTATGCCAACAAGAAGAACCAATGGTTCCAATAAGATAGAGTCAAACCATGCCTATCGATCAAAACCAATACTAAGTGAATGGGTCAGAACCATCACTATGCTAACAAGCGAGAGCCATATTGTGCCAATCAAGTGAAAAAAACATTGACCCAATGAGCAGAAAAGACATTGAGCCAACAGGCCAGAACTAACATTGTGCCAATGAACAGAACCGACACTAATCCAATGGGCCTAAACCAACAAATATGCCGATGAGCCAGAGCCAAATCATGGAAATTGACCAGAACTAACACTAAGGCAATGGGCCAAAACCAACATTGTGATAACAACCGAGAGCTAAAATGTGCCAATAAAGCATAAACAACACTTAGCCAATGAGAAGAACAAATACTGAGGCAATTATCTAGAACCAACATTGTGCCAATGAGTGGAACCAACACTGTGCCAATGAGTCGGAACAAAACTATGCTAATGAACTGAAGCCAAATGACAAGTTGAAACTTGACCACTAAACCAAAAAACTAACACCTTTGTACTTCACCACTAAGGAACTTCCACTATTGTTGTCTAACAATGATTGGTCATCTCTTTCAAACTACCAAGGTTGTGCGTGTGTATATATATGATCAATATGGACCAACCTCTGGTTGGGGTCAGTGTGAAATCAATTAGAGTCAACAATAAACAAATCTAGAGGGTTGACGTAAACATTTCATATGACAAATTTTGTGCCTAATCATGACCTTGGACTAGCACTTCTTTCACCATGTGACCTCCCCATGTGACACGGTCCTTAGGGTCCATGTACACCTATGAGCTAACATCAGCATGACATCATTCATGGCACCTCCATAATGGTTCCATGTGTCACCCAAATTTTACCTACTTGGCCATCAAAAAATGTTGATTGTGCATGCTACATTTCACTCCCAGTGATGCCATGACATCATCCTACTTCCATGTCATCATCCTAAGCTAATTTCATGTTTCCATGTGTCATTATGTTGTCATTTGCCAATCTATTCCTACCACTTGATCATCCATGTCATAGCGCCATGTCACTGATCACCTGTGTTGGAGGTTCGCTTGCCATGTGTCAGGTTTCCATTTGTCCAACTTGTCGAAGGTCAGATGACATGAGGGGTTGTGACCCTCGTTAAACCTCACAGAAATTATTACTTCATCCACCATTCATGAAATCCATAACAGCCATATCTACCCTAGGATGCATGAACTTTAACCTTCTCGTTAGAACTGTATGGTTGAATCGCGAGGCTAGCTGATGGTCAGGGAAGGTTAAAATTTGATCAACCGATAGTGTGGACTCCAGAGTTGGTGCACCAGCTAGAGGCATCTGAAGATAAAATCACACGGGAAGTAGATCATTGGCTGGATCAGATAATAGGAGGTTTTATCACTGAGTTCGCGATAGACACAAATGTGAGCTACAGCAAAGCTGAGTGGCGTTTTCTCAAGGGACCAAGAGGTAAGTACATCAAATCATTGAACACCTGGATTAAAATGTTGTTATGTGAAAAATGGATTATGTGAATCCATTGATGTCTAGGATAACACGAAGCAGAAGAGGCTACCAAGGGATTGAAGGATTAGAGAACAGTCCCCTGATTTCACTTTCATGAGAAAGCGAGGAGGAGCTCGTTGGGTTCCCTCTGAGAAGTGCGTTCCAGTTGATAAAGCAGTGCATTCCACAGTTACCAACTCCATCCATGCCACTCCCCACTTTGCCTACACCAACCCCATCTTCACCCACCCCACCTCCACCACCTCCAAGGGTAGGAATGGCGAGTGCGATCAAGTTGCCTTTATTTAGAGGCGTAGGAAATGAGGAACAAGATCAGTTCTGGTTCATGGTAAAGGCAGTATGGGAAGCCCAAGGAGTTACAAATGATAAAATTAAAAAGGCTACGTTAGTGAGCACGCTGCAAGATCGTGTGTTGATGTGGTATATCAAGCACTCTAGCGATCATCCAAATGCCAGAATAGTAGAGATCCAGGATGCATTGAACAAAGAGTTTAGCCAAATCAAATCAGAAACTCAGTCAATCATCAAATTTAAGGAAATTGTGATGCTTCGAGGCGAGACTCCATGGGATCTAGATCAGCGCCTGAAGAGTATGATCCGTGAGGCTAATATGACGCTTTCAGATGCGTAGCACCGCGCCTGGTTTGTGGCATCCTTGACACCGCACCTAAGGACGGTGCTATTACAACAGAAGATCTCAACCCAGGCTGAAGCATTAAAGATAGTGATGAGGTTGCATGAAACTCCAATACAAGATCCTGGGTTGGGAGTTCAACAAATCCACATGCAACTACAAAACCTATTCTTGGAGATGCAAAGCCTGAAGCAAGATAGGGTTCCCCAACCAGAGGCGCGTGAAGAAGTGTGGTGTATCAAATGCAAAGGCCAAGGTCACGACAAGGATCATTGCCCTGTATTCGTGAACTATTTGGTGGGAGGGGGACAAATGCCATTGAGGCTGGTGGTACAAGCAGGGCCAAGTGCAGCACCCGCACTTTAGTGCACGATTTGTCAAGTAGGAGGAAAGCACGTGACTGACAACTGTCACCTATTGCAAAGGTATACCCAGACTCCATAGCAACTGTATTGTAACTTCTGTAGATCAGTAGGTCACGACGAGCAAACATGTCAAAGCTATGAGCTAATGATGTATAGGACCCCAACCTATCGAATGCAGACTGAAACGTGAGGTTTCGATCCAGCCACGGGGGCACGCGGTGGATTCCAAGGACGTGAATGAGGGAGAGGATGGGACCTAGACAAGGGCGCGAACAACTGATTTGTTATAATTGCAGAGGGCCGAGGCACTACGCTCGTGATTGTACCAACCCGACGAGAATATCTTGTCTATACTATGAGCAGTTTGATCATGAAATGGTAGATTGTCCAATGCTGATTGCCCAAATGTATGAGAAAGAGGTACTACAGCCTACTCCAACTCAAAATATCCAAATGATGAGGTCTGAACCATGCGAAGAGGATCCCAGCATACACATGGTACTTAGAAGTAATGCAACTACAGGGGAAGATAAGATGAAACAACCTGGAGAAGACTCGAAGGTTCGCAAGGCTCCTACAAAGGAACCTGAGTCTCAAATGGAACACGTGAAGGAAACATTTAAGGAAGCTAAGAAGAGCTTCACGGAGGCCTCTACTTCAGGTAGTAACGATCAACTTGAGCTGGGAATGGATCCTTCTATGCTTACTACCTTTTTAGAGACATGTATGAAGCTGCTACATGACAATAAGGCAGTTAAGGGACTACAAGAGATGATCACTAGGTGCGCAAGGTCAGGAGAGCCACGCATGGTCCAGAAACTTGGAAAGCATACTTTCCGTACTAGACAGGAAATGAGATTGATGATGCAAATTGGTGAGTATGAGATGGATCAGGTCATCCTAGATTTGTGGTCAGATGCAAATGTATTACCAAAATATACATGGAAACGCATGGGCCGGCACTGCAGTGGTCTCCTATTCAATTATGGATGGCCAACCAACAAAAGATCTTACCAATGGGAAGGTTGCAAGGGGTGACAGTGGACACAAATAGACTTTGAGGTAATAGAAATTGTTGATGGCAGTAATCCGTACCCTGCATTGCTAGGAATAGATTGGGCCAGGGACATGAATGGGGTCATCAACTTAAAATGACAGAAGATGATATTCGAGAAAAAGGCGCTCTATGTAATAGTTTCACTGGACCCAGCCGAAGGAGTGCGCTACACTAAACCTGTGCGCGATGAGGATAGTGACGATGAACTAGACTACATCTACCAGATAATGGCGCAAGACCAGGATCGGGTGAATCCAACAACAAACGGGAGAATCTCGTGGGAACGTAATAGCTCCTGCACATCGAACTCAAATGAAGAAATAGAGCGATGGCAGAACCGATTGCATGAAGTGACAACGCTAAATTATAATATGATGATTCGATCACTACGATGTGTGACAACCGAAGTAAGGAAACTGCGAACAGATGACGGTGAAACAAATGGGGAGGAATTCATAGACCATTGTGGAACTACAGTCATGGAGCAGAAGTAGCATAATGCGCAAAAAGGGGCGTTGCATGCGACAACTACACAAGGGTGGAGTAGACCTTGGAAGATTAGGTGGAACAGGCGCAGATCTAGAAGGTGGCTGCGTGTACAGGGTAGAGGCCCTCAGCATCAAACGCAGTCTGGGTAGCTAGGACGAAGCAGGTTGGGTACCCACCTACAACGAGGGATGCAGTCGTATGTTGTGCAACCACCGCACCAACTAAATCTACACGTAGCAAGGATTCGATGGGCCTATAGGACCATAAACAAAATGGGGTGTGCGAAGATGGCCCTATTCATGATCAGACACGATGAAACTAGGAAGGCAGAGAGAATTTCCTTGACCACCACCCCTACAGTTCGTATTGAACGTGAGGACCTAGGTAAAGGAATTCAGCAATTATAGAAAGTCATTCGGCGCGGAAGCTTGAGACTTTGTGAGCTCGATGAGGAATGGGAATGAATATGGAGGAAAAGTATGATGTTGGATGAAGAAATCAGAAAAATGAAAATCAGAGTCACACAAGCGAACCGTGCGAATCTGAGAATAAGGGGACCAGACCTGGTCGGTCCTACTACGGTACTAGAATGAGCTGCGGCCCTACTATCATGGTTGTGACCACACCAATGGGGGAGTGTACCATACACAGTAGAGCACGATGGGCTACCAGATACAAAGGTACTCAAAAGGTGCCCGCAACCTAGGCTAGCAGGAAAGTTGAAGTCCCACACTAGGGGTGTGACCACCTGACTATCTGTAGGAGGCCCAGTCTCAGCGCTCCATGCAATTGGAAGAGGGCGCAAGACTATAAAGGAGTCTATAGGCGGATTGCGCGACTCGGACGTGGCCAAAAAAATAGTATGTAGCATAGAATGTGTCCGCGTACAAGGGATTGCGCTACTGCGTGGGGAGGATGGAAGATGACCATTGCAGATACTGTTCATGAAAAGATGTCCCACTTAAGACACCGAGGAGCAGACTATGGGCAATTAAGACACAAGGTTGAACAGATCTACCGCCAAAATCGAATTAATGAGCCACAAAAGGGGGGAACGATCGAATTCAAATTCAAAGAGGCATATAAAGCACAGGTGTCCTGTCACCAAACAACCCTTAGCACTTTGCATATTGAGTCATTTCTTTATCAAGCAGACAGGAGCATGATGAATGAGGCTAACAAGTCTGTGGTTTCAAGCATTGCCACAGGATATGCAGGAGTCCCTAATTACAATGATATCCATAACCAAGGACGTTACGCAGAACCCTATGCCGCAGGTAGGGGGTACAACTGAGATCCCTAAATCACCCCGGACATCGTGGCCCAAGAAGGACCCACAAGTAGCAGGACCAGTCCAGATGTCTCCGCGAAATCCGTGATTCGGCAAACTATCAATGGAAGAAAAGGGGAAAATGATTACTATTGAGAGCGATGATGAGGAAGAGGATCCTCCGACCTTTATCAAAGAGATGGAACCAGAGGAAGAGATGGAAGAAGATATCCAGCCAGTACGGGCTCCAGCAAAATGGCCTAAGTATGTCCCTCCATAGAAAGGGAGGGTCAAGGTATCTAAAGATTTGGATGTTGTTAAAAATGCATTTATAACCCCGTCCCTCCCCAAAGGGGTTCTGTTTGAAGGAACGGCGATTGGCCGCATTCCCACTATGAAATTTGAAGACTAGGACCTTACAGACAATGAGAAGTTTCTCCATTTGGAAACTAGCGAATTGATGTAACAAAGCATGGAGGGGGAAGTTACAACACTACAGCCATAGAAATGGCTACGAGGGGTGGAGGAGGCCAGGCTACTCCACCTCCTGTCAATTCCACACTTTCATTGGGCCCCAATCATGATATTTGTCATTAGGAAACTACTCTGCCTGGTGCACGATGGGTACTTATGGCTAGAAAAACCCATCCCCATCATAGTGGAACTCATTCATAGGATCTCTCGGCTTCCCTGTGAAGGAAGGGACCCCTCGGAAAGAGTTGCCATGAGTGGCGTCTTGACGATTGCGGAAGCCATGAAAAAGAAATATAAGTTGGAAAAAAAGCAAAGACGGTATGTTATTACTAGTATTTAGGACAAATGGGTCCGCATTGCTACCCAGTTGCTGGCAGGAAAGGTGATGAGAAAATGTCGAGGCAATGAGGTACCAACAATGGTCGGGGTACGGTTCAATTGGGCATAGTTCCTCCACGACAAATTCCTGATGAATTGCAGGGAGGCCCAGGAGCAAGGTAAGACCTTCCACTACACTTGGTTGCTCTTATCCATCCTATTGGTTACAGGTGAATTTCCCAAGGACGGTTAGTTTCCTCCCTTGGACCAGGATTAGCTAGAGGCAGCAAAATATGCGTCACTATAGGTGACGAAGGATGCCACAAGAATCCAAGAAGTCAAGATTTTTTGGATATTGATGGATGCGAGCATACGACAGTGGATCAACTAGCAACCTCGCCTATCTATCGAGGTATATGATAGTGTGAAGAACGTGGCCAACTTTAAGGTGGATATGCACCATGTGTATATCCAAGCGTGCAAGGATCCAAAGTAGATGTGGACCATGCTTCCCATCATCGCCATTGATGACATTGTTTTCATAGTGCTCAATACCTGACCACTGGAGTGGCGCAGACCAGATGCGGGAGGGCACGATGAGACAGCAATCCAAAAATAGGAGGCTACCACCAAGTTCCTAGCATAGTAGAAGCGGAACGAACAGCTCGTTGAGGAAGTACGGGCATCCTGAGAGGCAGCGCAGGCTGGCACAGACAAGGCGACAACAAGAGGGGCCACTACAACAGAGGATGAAAGCGGCCCGAACGTGACCACAAAGTCGGAAGTGGATAATGTGATGGAATGTGCGGAGCCAACCACCACCTATTCACCCTTAAAATGACTGTGCGTGACAGAACAGTCAAGGCCACGGAAGAAGACCAAGGCTTCCAAGTTGTGGGAGGAGCGTATTACACTAACCAAGGGTGACCTATGTGACATCAGGGATATAGTTCATGAAGTCACCAGGGAGGCACTCAACGAGGCCATGACAGAGCAACAGACTTTGTTGGAGGCACTTAGGATGCAACTACAGGAACTTCAAGCATGGGCCCTGTTATCACTGAGATTTTCCCAGAAGTTGTAAGAAGGGGAAAGGGGTCCGAGGTAACCACAAACCAATCTTTTAGATACAAAATCTAGCCAATCTATATCCAGAGAGGGCTCTCTCTTTAAGTTTTAGCTTTGTTTTGAAACATATTAGGCTAGTTGTGAAGTTTAGGAGTTTTGTTTGAGTTTGGGTGGTGAGATTCAATAGCAAAGGGGTAGGACTGACTAGTTTAGGCCATTGGGCTAATGGAGTCAAAGAAAATGGCTTAACTGGATTAAGTTTCATAACAAAGGATGGTATCACAGGGCAAGATGGTCAAATAGGGAACAAATGAAGACTTAGAATAAATGGAATGGTTTCAAAATGGGTGAAGGGCAGTTAAGAATCCTTCAACCTATTTGAAAATGAGAACTTGAATGATTACTAATAAGGATTAGTTAAGTATTCTTTAATAAATAATCAAAATGAACGAACTAGAAAATAGGAGCACTTAAGATTTCACTGTTTATTCTAATTCAGAAGAAAACATAGAGAATAATAACAATTGAAAACAGAGTGCAATCAAGCATATTTCAAATTACTCTTTTTCATTTATCATTCATATATGAAACATAGATGATATAAGAAACAAGGAAAACTTTAAAACACAAGGTATAGAGGACTTATTGATCCGGTGTTTGATTCAAGAAATATGTGGAAAGTCCTTTTCATCAATCCTTTATCCAGCGAGCCATACAAAGTTGGTCCAACAACACTTTATTCCAAAATAATCAATATTAAAGCAATGTCTAAGAATCCACCTAAAACACTTCAAAAGTAGAAGTATTTATACTAATTGTAAACTGAAATATCTTGAAAAAATATCAAGATTAGTTTCACAAATATCTCCAATTGTTTACGTTAATAGAACTTAAATAAAGGACATTCAAAACTAATGAATCTATTTGGCACTATTTCTATGGATTTATGGTGACAAACAAGAGAAAGTCGAATTTGATAGCAACTCTTAGTTGATGATGAAGCATCCCAGTCACTAACTGCATCCTTCCTTTGTGCATTCTGCCCCAGAAATTCTGCAAACTTAAGGTCCAATGATACGCTTTTATATCTCCATCCGTGATAGATATGTAAAAAGTGAAAGAGGTTTTTGTATATAAGAATGTTTTTGAAATAAACCTCTCTAATTTTCCCAAACTTCATCTCCATATGTTCACAATAGTCTCTTCAAAAATATGTCAAAAACAGGTTTTTGCACAAACTGAAAAATAAGCTATGAAGCAATGCACTTATCTCTTGTTTGGTAATACCTGTGTAAAAAGTGAGATAGGGTTTTGTAGCTTGGCCTGTTAGAAACAAAAACCTCTTTCCGTTTCTCAAAATACTTCTTGGATTAGCCAACATAGCTTCTGCAAAACTATGACTTAAACAGGAAATTTCTGAAGAATGTACCATTTCTGCTCTGATTTCATGTTTTAACCTTGAATTTATTTCAACTGTTTTCACTTTTACATTGGATAAAATTAATTCTAACTAGTGAAAGTGTTTTCGTATTTGTTTAACCCGTAATGTCTTCATGTTTACTTTTACTGTTTACTTTTTACTTTTTACTTTTACCACTCTGTTTTTCATCCGTCTTCACTTTGACATGAATTTGTATACTCTGTTTTGTAACTGTCTTCCTTGTTGTTTATCTTCATGCTAGTTTATTTACTTGACTTGGTCTTGAATTTGATACTCTTTAATCTTGATACACTTTGACTGCTCTTTACTATGTCCTTTTACCTTCAATGTGTACTTTAGGTTTTTACTGTCTGTTTCAATAGTAAATCATTTAATTTCATGTTTCCTTTGCTTGTCTTTCAACTGTATGTTTTTTCTTCCATCTCTGTTTGAATAGATTTGATAACAATCTTGGAGTAAACAGGTCTGATGACTAGTATTAAGATTGTTTATCCAAGGCTGCAGTCTTTTGATCATCTGTAAAACAAAACAAACTGTTAAGAAAGCATTGGTTTGCACGGGAGGTCGAAAAGGTTTCATTTGAGCTTGAGAGGTCTGTGGAGTGAGTCCAGAATGATTTTTGGGAGGTAAACCAAGCTTGAATCAACTAACAGAGGATTCAGGTGGTGCAGATGGGTTTCATAAGTTTACATAGTAGAATGGGTGAATGACAAGAAAACCTGGGTTCTTGGGGTTTGAACTTTAACAGGCAAACTTTCAAAATATGGCGTGAACTGAACAGTAGATGGTTTGTCGCATAGCAAGCAAGCAGTAAGCGGGATCTATCACACCACTTTTGGATTAGGGAAATAATGGACCTCAGACCAGCAATTCCATTGGTTGCTTGATGTGTGGCGATGGTACGGTGTAAAAACTGCTTGGTGATCGCGCGTTAACGCGCGGTCACCAAGGGTCACTCGATATCAATAACAACCATCGGATGATGGGGGTGCGATTGGACGGTTGACGAGAGACGTGGTGCAGTAGAGTTTAACTACGGCAGGCCTGACATAATTAGGAGTTAATTAAACATATCGGGGGTGTTATGATTGGATAGGGAAGTTATTAATTAACCAAGAGGGTTAATTAATCCCGTTTAATAAAGCGAAATGTCGAGTTTCTTAATGGGTTACTGATTAACTCATTAATCCTATTTTAACACAGATTATGGTTATATTTAACCGGGGCGGGATATATAGTGATGTGGGGGTTTTTTATATATTTAATAATACGGGAAAAGGAGAACTTGTATTCGGGAGTTATATAATACGAGCTAGAAATTAATATGAAAACGTGTAATGAAAAAGCACCAAGTAAAACATTAGAGTGTACATTTAACTTAGGCTTAAGTGGAAAAAAGGGGTTTTCATGTGATATTGTGTATTTTTCCTAAGTAAAATAGGATTTTACCTTAGAAAAAGACTTATGAAAACGAATGAATGATGGTTTTAAGTACTTAGGTTTTTGAAATTATTGGGTCGAGGGTCCGGTCCCTCCAAAAGTCAAAGAAATGCTTTGAGCCCCTCCAATTTAGCAAATACCTTAGTGCTTAGGGGAAATTAGTGAATAATTAGGGAAAATGAGAAGCAGAATTTAATCATTGTGACTTTGCTTTGCTTGTGACATCTTCAATGTAGTGTATGCCTTTGCCTTATGACGAAAAATGAAAGATTAACTCATTTAGAAACATTATTCATCACGCATAGTTCTGCAACATCAACTACCTACCC
>APFE031207203.1:8975-30191 GCA_000404065.3 Pinus taeda | reverse complement strand
AATGTGAACAGTTACCCTAAGGCTCATAAAAATGCTTTGTCAACTTGAAACAATTAGTTACTTCCGAACATTCGAGTTCAATTTAATATTAGCATCCAATAACAATCTTTGAGCATATCAATAAATGTATATTTAAATATACATATTTATTTATTACTATGTATGCAGGCATCTTTGCTTCAATGTTTGCCAATCAATGTAGGTGGATAATGTTTGCTGAGCGTGGGCGAGAAGAATCTCTAGGTGGCCAATCCTTCGTGTTAATTAATGCTCGTCGGCCAAGATAATATCCGTCGCAGGACGTGGTCCCCCAGAAAAATAAGTCAAGAAATTTTAAAAAGAGACATCGTTTTAATATGGCGTATGGAATCTGGTGAGAAATTTTTCCAGCTTTTTTTTTTCAGAAATTTCATTATAATGAGTGTTTAAATAGGTTTTTTTTAATAGTGAAAATGAAGAATTCTGATTATCTTCCCAGCAAAAACTTGGCCTATTTAGACTACACGTTCAAGAAAACATTGAAAGGACGACCCCGCGGTGAGGCTCTTTATAGAGGCAAAGCGTTCTGGATCATTAATTTTTGTATTGAGTGACACAGTGGTTAAATTTGGACACCATGTCGGACGGAGCAGGTTGCAGCAAGAGCAATAATAAGACATGGCAGATGAAGCGCGTCAGAAGATCAGCTGAAAGGCATTCACTATATGTCGGCGTAAGAAAGCGTAACTGGGGAAGCTGGGTCTCTGAAATTAGGGTTCCCGGAAAGCGGGCAAGGATCTGGCTGGGCTCTTATTCTTCCCCAGAAATGGCAGCTTGTGCACATGACGTCGCAGCTTTCGCTTTGAGGGGCCACTTCGCTATTCTCAATTTCCCCCACTTGCTTCATTACTTTCCTTGTCCTCCCACGTCTTCCTCAAAAGACATTAAAACCAGTGCTGCTGCTGCAGCAGCAAAAATTGGTTTAATATTGAGCAACCTTTCATTTGACGAGAGCAGAAACCCGGGTGATGCAATCAATGAAGGGGTCCGACATAACGCGACAGATGAATGGGTCAGTTCGCCAAAGAATATAGAATTTGATGTCCCAACCACGCCAACCCCACGGGTCGAGGAACAGATACTGATTTCCAAGGAGGGAGAAGAACTGTTACTTTGGGATTTCTCCGTGTAATATCACTTTCTATAGGTGATCATTAATAAAAGGTTCAGCATAGTCTTCCACCCGTTGTGTTGGGATATTGTATGGCATCCTTAGGTAGATTGCAGATTACAGGGATATCCAGAAATCTGACAGTCAGGAATTGATCTTTACCTTCATTTTTAGTTTTCGAAATATTCCAGGAATTTGCAGCTTCTGTCTGGGGAGGTAGTAGTGTTGACTAATAGGGTTTTTCAGAATAGCCAAAATATTTCTATCGATTTCTATGTCCAGAGAATATCCCGGAAAGGGGTCAAATAATTGACAATCGGATCCGTTGATATACTCAAACCTTCCGCCTGGCCAAGAACTTAGTAGTATTGAATTATAGGGTTTCACAGAATAGCGGAAATAATTTTATGGATTTCTATGTCCAACTTAATCATTTGCAAATGTAAGATTAGTGAACATTGTCTTATTTTGTAATGAAAATCGAATCTACTCTTCAATTTCCCGATGTTCTTTTCTTCCAGACCTACATAACAATGCTCGGGAAAGTCCTACAGCGAAACATTGCTGAATGTGTTCGAGGAAATTCATAGCTGATTACCTAACTTTAGCATACCATACAGGTATGTTTCCTCAAGTCAGTCTTCTAGGAGAGGAAAATTGAAACAACTCAAGGCGTAGTGGAGGTTGGAGTTCAAAGCAGGTATTTTCTCTGATGAAACTTTACTTTTTGATTACCTTCTGAACCTCAAGTAATTTATGCTACGTTGCATCACACACTTCGACAGTGAAGTAAAAGATCGTTTTGCAATTAGTTTAACATGAGTATGCCATGCATCCTGCAACTCTTATTTGCGCTGAAATGTTTATAGCCCAAATCCATATAATATATTGTTTGATATGTGTTTTTTAATTCTGATATCTCAATGGCATGCATCCTTAAAGTCTTGTTTGCGTTTTAATGTAAAATAACGCCGACTTATCCGTAAAACCTCCATGAACCCCAGAAGTTCAACGTTTGGTCTCGAAATTAGTTTAACATGTTTATGGCATGCATCCTGAAACTCTTATTTGCGTTGAAATGTGAAATAACGCCGAGCTGTGCCAGCAAACATGAAGTCTGGAAGTTCAAAGCCTAATATCATGTTTATGGCATGCATCCTGAAACTCTTATTTGCGTTGAAATGTGAAATAACTCCGAGCTGTCCCTCCAAACATGAAGTCTGGAAGTTCAAAGCCTAATACCTGAAATAACTTATCAGGTTATTTAGAGAGTAGAGTTAGGTGGCCACAGAAAAATGAACAGTAGCAAGGTGAAAGGTTAACCTATGAGACTTGAATTAGGTAGCTCAAACTATTGACGTTGACTGTTTGGGGTTTATATAGAGAAGTATGTACAGAGAATCTGTAATTTCATGTTTTAATACATGTTATCAGAGTTTTGAAATTTCTATTATGTAGTTATTATATTTTATAAGTTATTTTATTTTATTTTTTTTTATTTCAAAGAAAAAAAAGAAAATTACCACATTATTAATTAGCCAATTAAATAGTGTCTCTTAGAAACATTATTTTTTATTTCTATTAATATAAATTTATACATATATGAATTTTATTATGTTAATTACATATAATATATGAAACATAGTTTCAAAGAAAATCAAGTTTATATAATGTTTACCAACGTAACTTAACTCTTAACATATTTTGTTGAATAGTATTTTTTATATATGTTTTACCAATTAATTAAGCTCAAATAGATTTTTTAAGACTAGTGATGTATTTATTATAAGGAGTATATAGAGGATTAATTATAACTATAATACGGAATGCAAGTTTCTTATAAAAAACTAGGTTTTCAATTAAATGAACATATATATTAATAAATATAAATTAAATAGATATTATAAATATTAAATAGAGGTAATTGAAAAATACATTAATAAGAAGATAAAAAAGAATGATTAAAGTTTTCTTTATCATAGTAACTTATCAAAATATTCTAATATTTTATTTGAAAGTGTTATTTTGTATTATAGTGACTATAATCACTTTTCAAAATTTTGCCTATGCTTCCATTTTGGAGCTTTCTTTCTAAACCACAACAACTCATGTTGCATTCATCCAGGTGCTTGTGCTTCGACTAAGGCTTATTATGTTCATCTTGGCTTGTGTTTGCTCACTAAGTTCATTTTCTAACCCACAAGCGAATCTCCTTACTTGGTCCCTTAATAGTTCTAGGCTTGCTTGAGAGAACTACGCAATTCTTGAGGGAAACTCGCTTTGCTATTGGGACATGCGCAGTCTTAACTACCAGTGAGCCTTGGACTCTACAAATGCGCAATCATGGAGGGTCAGTCCAACATTGAGCCCATAAATTGTGCAAACCCCACCATGCTCACACATTGCATAGTGGATAAGCTCGAGAGTTGCCTAGTCCTTCCCAGAATTGCACAATCTTTCCACGCAATGCATGACAATTTTTGCGGAAAAAGAAAAAAAGAAAAAATCAAATGGCATCCCTAAAAAATAGGGATCCTTTTTAGTAACCTGAAGGAGGCACTTGCACTATTTTTAGAAACTATCATCAAGTGTTGTTTTTTCCGTGATTTTAGGCATGTGCATCATAAAACCTAACTTGACCAAATATATTTAATCAACATTGCTAGAGCTCATTTGCACACTCGATCTTGGAGCTCTAACATTCCTCATGAGATCAAAGAGCCTTTGGTGTGATTGTCATCACTTTTCGAGGTGAGTTTTGCTTTTCTCGTCTTTTGTCACTTTTTCTGTCATTTTTTTTTTGTTTAGCTTCTGAAAGTGTTGTTTCCCTTGTTTCTTTACACGACTGGTGATGTTTTAACTTGTTTTAGCTTGTAAAAGTGTTTTTCCTTAAATTAGCTTGTAGAAGTGTTGTTTCAAGCTTTAGATTACCTTTCCCGAGTGTCATATGAGTTTCTTAGTTTTTGCACCAATGGTCGTTCTTTGTGACAATTCTCTTCGCATGCTTTGTTTTCCTTCAGTTTAATCAACTGTTGCACTTGTTTCACATGCGTGCATCAACACTTAGTTAGATTTGCATTTAAACATCACACTATCTTTCAGATCTGCTTGTTTTTCACACTCCCCAAGAGAACAAGAAAAGTTAGTCCCGCTAGGAATGACAGGTGAAGAGGGCACATCAAAACAAGCTTCCCCAAGGTCACCAATCACCTATGTTTGGAGGCCTGTCACTAGGTAAACCTTAACAAAACAAATTAAATAACCTTGGAGCCCTTTCTAATAAGGGAAAGGCCTCTTATAGGAAACACAGAAAATCCTACAAGAAACTCTATCAAAACTCTAGGAAACACGAAAGCAGGAGGGGGAAGTAAAACAGGAGCAAACGGAAGGAAACGAAGACGCAACACAAGTACAAGGGGAGAAATATACTGAAAAGGTAGTAATGGGAGAGTCCCAAGAGCTACAGGAACCTAGCCCACAACCAAATCTCAGCTCCTATTACAGATTCATTGAGGGAGGCAAAACAATACCACAAAAATTTGTCATCCCTCTATTGTTAGAGCTTGAAAAGGAGAGAGGAAGGACACATCTCTGGATGCAAATTGATAAATTAAAAAGTGTAGAGGATGTGGGCAATAGGGAGGAGAAGCTGCTAGAAATGGGCTAAGAGTTGAGTGAAATAAGAGATAGGGAAAGGGTGATGAAATCTCAACTAGAGCTAAGAACACATGGCTAAGTAGGAAAGTACAAGGAAAAGATACCAATTGGCAGTTATGGTAAGTCTCTCCATAGAGGCGCTCTAGTGCAGGATGAAAACAAAATCATATGCCTTGTGCCTGAAAGAAAAATGGTTGCAATTCCAGATGAAAACCCTAGCACAACGTGGGACTATGCCTTTCCAAGATTATAGGCAATTCATTAGGATCTGAAATGAAAGCACCCTAGAGGATAGGGTCGTGATATATGAATTCTACCTACATAACTTGGCCTTAATAGATTTGAATGTGTGGGAACCCAATCCAAAGACAGGGGACTTAAAACGATGGTGTTGGCATCATGGATGAGTCATGAGGAGGCTAGGGCTAAGGAAGTAAAAATGGTATTGGAACAAGAAGAAACAGAGCCCCTTTACATCAGAGCAGAACATATCAATCATATGGTTGTCATTAGCACCCACAACCTCATCACCATTGATCTCGAGCTTGCACCAAGATACCTAACTACACAAGGGCTAGCAGACATTGATTTTGAGGAAACTATGAGATTGCTAGGGGATTAAAGTCAGCAAGCATGCCAAGGGAGATGGAACACCTTACCCTACAACATAAAGATCACGAAGTATCATTCCCCTGAAAGAATGAGCGATGCACTAGAAAGGACCCCACTGTATAGGAAGACATTGCAAAGACTCAAAGTCAACTGGATTCACTTGAAAGTCAGTCCAACATTTCTCTTAGATATGTTAGAAAAGTGAAAAAAAAAAGAAAAAAAACACTTCACTTAGATATGTTAGAAAAGTGAAAAGAATAAAAAGGAAAAAAACACTGAGGAAAAACTTATATATATTATATAATTATTAAATGATTATATTTTATTCAAAATTTTAATTAAAAATAAATAATAAATAATAAATAAACAACCCCAATCCAATATCACTATATCACAGGAATTAAAATTTTATTTAATTAAAAATCATTGGTTTAGATATACGATTATATATATATATATCTATATAAATTGCTTTCTATAATTTTAACTTAGTTTTATATTTAATCATCTCAAACACTTACATTCCTATTGTGTCTAATAGCTATATTCAGTGATTTACATCCCCTTATAACATTCTGCAAAAAGATGCAAATGGTTGATAAAGAACTCATGGAAAATTTTATGCAAACATCTCTTTTAATCTCAAGCACTTCATTTATAAAGATTTCAATAACATAGAAGTTAATACTTAGTTTTCAATTTCAATGGGTGAAACACTTTGTTACCTTATTTACATGGTTTCTCGTCATAGTTCATTTGGTATTACCTAAATATAATAAACCACAAAAACCAAAAACCTAACTTAGACACAAAGGTAATGATATCTCATCTACGAGGTTGTATTAGAGTGGGAATACTAAATGATAAGATGAATTTTGAGCATAAGGATAGTAATCATTAAACTAGGGTGGGAATACTAGTTGTTGTATTAGGGTGGCAACACTAAATGATAAGATGAATTATATATATATATTATAAAATTTTAAATTTATTTTAAAAGATTTTTTAAAAAATTATTTATTTATTATTTTATTAAATTTTTATAATTTATTTATTAGTAAATTGAAATATTTTTAAACTTAATTTTATTTAATAGTAGTTAAATAAAAACATTTTTAAACCTAAATTTATCACAATATTATATATAAGATATTTTTCTCACTTTTTAATATTGAATGAAGTATTTCTTAACTATAAAGTAATTTTCAAAAATTTTAATATAAATTTATATGGTAAAATGTTGAGTATATTTGAAGAGCAGATTAAAATGGTAGAAATTAATGATAAGATGTTTTTTTCTTTTTATTATTATTCTGTGTGAAATTAAGAATTTTCATCTTTGTTACTACCTACATTGAATATGTTCACCAACACATTTGACATACAAACACTTATATGAATATATGAATAAGTTGGTGAAGATATCTTTTCCATATGTAAAAAAAGAATATCGAATATGTATTTTCTAAGGTGAAGTACCATATTTTTTAGGAAAATACATAAATTTATCATTATAATCCCTTTCCTCTTTGCTATAATGTCCTCTTCCTCATTCAATACCATACTATATATCACACTCTAGCATTCTCCATCATCCCATTACAAAGTACTTTCTATGGTGGCATTTTATCTTATATCTACACCTAGTTGTAAATAAATGAGAAATTATATTTAAATTGGATAGTTAGGAAAAGATGGTAACCCATCACCTTTTCATTTATATTGTTGAATGACTTTATAAATGGGAAAAATAGTTGATTAAGATTTTACATATAATAACTAATTATTGGTTTTTCCTCACCTTTAATGGAGAATAACCTATTGGTGATATCTTGAAGCATTGTAAAACATTACAAGAAAATGTACAATTGTATGTTCTATATCATTAGGATAAAATAGTTTCATGAAGAAAATGTACAATTGTATGTTCTATATCATTAGGATAAAATAGTTTCATGGTTATTGAAATGTTAGATTTAGTGTTAAAAAATTTCATGGTAAGGGAATTAATAAACCATAAATTGTAATTTAGTATTTAAACCTATGATTGGTTTCCATTACTAAATAGTTGTAGTTTCAGTGTCTTCTATTAGGAATAACATTTATATAACTTAAATTAGACTTATGGATATCATCTACAACAAGTATTTATGAGTAACCAATTAATTGATTTTTAAAACTTACATAAAATAATAAATCTATTTTTAAAACTAAATGTTTAAATATCTTTTAAACAAATTATAAATATTAATAATTATTTATTATAATTTATTTATTTTTAATTATATATATTATATATATTATATATTATATATATATTTATATATATATATATAAATTACATAAAATTACAAATAAATTTAATAAATAATTCCAACAATACTTTACGGATTCTATATAATTATAATATATAATTATTATATATATAAACTCCAAAATGTAACCGCTCATAATAATGCTTTATAACTGGAAACATTAGTTACTTCGGAACATTCGAGTTCAAGTTAACATTAGCATCCAACAACCTGGATTTGACCAGCAAACCTCTGAGCATATCAATAAATGTATATTTACATATACATATTTATTACTATGCAGGCATCTTTGCTTCCATGTTTGCCAGTAAAATGTAGGTGGATAATGTTTGTTGACGCGGTGTATTTACTTCTGAGCGTGGACGAGAAGGATCTCTAGGTGGGCAATCCTGCGTACTAATTAATGCTCGTTGGCCAAGACAATATCCGTCACAAGATGTGGTCCACAATAGGTGAAGAAATTCTAAAAAGAGACGTTTTAATTAGCATCCTAATTTTTATCTGGAATTTTGTTAGAAATCTAAAAAGATACGTTGTTTATAGAAATTTCAGGGAATTCAGGGAAAAAAAATTAAAAAAACGTTGTAAAGGCAATGTTTGAATAGTATTTTTGATGGTATCTTGTTTTTATGGTGGAAATGGATTTAGCTCCATGACAAAAATCTAGAACATCTAAAATTTGGACGTATTTTTGATGGTGGAAATGGATTCAACCCCATGAAAAATATCTATAACATCTAAAATTTGGAAGTTTAACCCCTATAACTTAAACATGGATTTTCTCTAAATATAACTGGACAATAACTTTCCTAGCAACTCCTCAGTCTCATTATACTAAGCTAATCTAAAATCATAAAAACCTAAAAATGTTAAATAGTTTTTTAATAAAGAATATAAATTTTTCACTATAAAGAATCTTTGTGAAATCGAAAATCATAATCTATGTGAAATCGAAAAGATCCAGATTTCCAAAAATGTTTACTAAATTTTTTCAAAATTGTGTAGGAATTCTCTCTATTTTCCGGGAAAAGCCTTGGCCTATTGTTAGACTACACGTTTAAGAAAACATTGAATGAACGACCCCGTGGTGAGTTTCTTTATAGAGGCAAAGCATTCTGCCTCATTAAATTTTGTATTGAGCGACACAGTGCTCAAATTTGGAAACCATGTAGGATGGAGCAGATTGCAGCAAGAGCAATAGCCGGAAGAAAGCGTGGCAGATGAAGAGCGTCCGAAGATCAGCTGCAAGGCATTCACTATATGTCGGCGTGAGAAAGCGTGAGTGGGGAAGCTAGGTCTCCGAAAATAGGGTTCCTGGAAAGCGGGCGAGGATCTGGCTGGTCTCTTATTCTTCCCCAGAAATGGCAGCTTGTGCACATGATGTCGCAGCTTTTGTTTTGAGGAGCTACTCCGCTCTTCTCAATTTCCCCCATTTCCTTCACTACTTTCCCTGCCCTCCCACGTCTTCCTCAAAAGACATTAAAAACAGTGCTAATATTCAGCAACCTTTCATTTCACTAAAGCAGAAACGCAATCAAGAAAGGTGTCCGACATAACGGGACTGATGAATTTTAATCCAACAGCAGACTTAATGTCAAAGCACTACGCGTGTCCCGTTGTTGCAAAGTCTCCACCCTTTTGCTCTCAGCAATGTTGGGAATTTTCTAGTAAATTCCAAAACAAAATCACTGAACAAAGAGTAATACTTTGTTTTGTCACAAGATTTTTAACACAGGGAAGCTTAAAATAGATTGCTGGAGAAGATCAGAGTTTTTCACACACAAAAAAAAATTATATTCATTAATTAACTGCCTTGATATAAATTTCATCCTCTTAATCTTCATCTTCTTAATAGAGGGATTCACTAAGAACTTAAAAAAAAAAAAAATTACTATATCTCTTTTTAAAATTTTACACCATTGTGTGTAAAAATTTCTTTTACATTTAATGCTGTAAAAACAAATTTCTTCAATACATATACTGGAACCGCATTACATATCATTTTCAACGAAAAGAAAAATTCCTTTCAACAAAAGGACTCATATATTTACACTGCTATGTATTGCATATTCCTCTTCGTTTTTCCAACTAACAACATTGTTGTGTGTATGTTTTTTTCATGAGCTCTCCTTCCCTTTTTTTTTTTTACTTTGCAATACAATGCGTTTTCATTTTTCATACATTACATATATGATAACCCAAAAAACATAACATATATGTTTTCTTGTGCCCATACTTCCGCAGTTACAAAAAACAATAAAACTTTTATCGACATTAACCTATCACATTAAATTACATTAAATGTTTTTATGGATAGACGGTTAACCAAAAATTTTCACGTCACGGCATTCCCTGCAGGCCCTGTATGCAACTTTGGCTTAATCGGACGGGCATCCATCATCTTTTCAATCGGGTCGCTGTGGTCAATATCGGAAGGCCCATTTCTGCTGAATTTTACGCTCCGATAAACAACGGTTTTATCGGGTCCGTTCGGAGGAAAACCACTTTTCGTGAAAAACGGTCCAATAAGGTCTGGTGGTTTTATGAATTAAATGCAGCACGACAAGTTGAAATTATATTTTCAAAACTCTCCTTCAATTTCAACTGCTGGGTTATGAGTCATACCCAAACATTTCCTCAAAAATTCAAAACATTTATGGTCCAATGGCTTGGTCAGAATGTCTGCACCCTGCCCCTGAGTCCTGCAATGTTGTAAAACAATTTTTCCATTGTTCACCAATTCTCTGATGTAGTGAAACTTTGTGTCAATGTGTTTCGTTCTCTTATGAAACACATAATTCTTGGATAATGCAATAGTTGAGTTATTGTCACAAAAAATCACTATTCCTTTTGCCCGCTCTTGGCCTAAACTTCATAACATCCTTCTCATTCAAACTTCTTGACATGCTGCTGCTGTAGCTGCCACATATTCTGCCTCTGTTGTAGATAGTGCTACAATAGGCTGCTTTTTAGAAGCCCATAAAATGGCTCGTGAACCCATGTGAAACACATAACCGGATGTGCTTTTCCGATCATTTACACTTCTAGCCCAATCACTATCAGTGTATCCAATTAAATCTGCACATTCTGAAGTAGTATATAAAATGCCAAACCTTTTAGTACCTTTAACATACCTCAAAATTCTTTTTGCTGCTTGCCAATGTGCTCCTTTTGGCCTCTCCATGAATCTGGAAATTAAACTAATAGCAAACATTATATCTGGCCTAGTTGCAGTCAAATACATAAGGTTGTCAACTATGCTCTTGTACAAACGAGGATCAAAATCCTTGCTACTGTCCTCTTTGCTGAGTTTTGATCCCATCACTGTGGGAGTGATTGTTGCCTTGCTCTCCTGCATGTTAAATCTTTCCAATACTTCATTTGCATATTTCTCTTCTGAGATAAAAATTCCATTTTTATTTTGATCTACTTCTATTCCTAAGAAGTATCTCAACGAACCAATGCCAGTCATTTCAAATTCTTCTTTCATGATTGTTTTGAAGTTTTCAATGAGATAATCATCATTACCTGTGAAAATAACATCATCAACATACAACACAACAATTAGTATTTTACCATCTTTTTCTTTGATGTAGAGGGTGGGTTCTCCCTCACACTTTTCAAATCCATTTTCCTATAGATAAGAATCTATCCTACTGTACCATGCTCTTGGTGCTTGCTTCAGCCTGTAAAGAGCTTTCTTTAATCTGCACACTTTGTGCTCTTGGCCTTTCTTTTCGTAGCCTCGAGGTTGTTTAATGTATACCTCTTCCATTAACACTCCATTTAGGAATGCTGACTTCACGTCCATTTGGTAAACTTACCACTTGTTTTGTGCTGCTATGGATAGCACTGCTCTAATAGTTTCCATTCTAGCAACGAGTGCGAAATTTTCCTCATAGTCTCTCCCATACTGTTGCTTATACCCTTTGACAACAAGTCTTGCCTTGTGTCTTTCTATTTTGCCTTCACCATTACTCTTGGTTTTATAAACCCATTTAGCTCCAATGACTTCTTTTCTTTTTGGTAGTTCAACCAAATCCCATGTCTTGTTTCTTTCTATGGCATTGATCTCCTCATCCATAGCTTCTATCCATTTCCTATCCTTAATTACTTCTTCAAAATTAATAGGGTCATCAACATGACAATATAATGCAAACAACGAATTCATACCTTCATTTGCTGTCTGTTGTTCATAAATGTCACTTAAATTTCTGAACTTCTTACCTCTTTCATTTGGTGTACAAGTGTTGGAAGATGCACTTGAATTTCCTCCTTGTGGTGTTCTTGGAGAAACACTTTCATTTCTCCTCAAGGTTGTCATTTGCTACCGTTGTGTTGGCACGACTGTTTGGGGATGTGTTTTAGCCTTCTCCTCATCATCTTCATCATGAGACAAACGGTTTTTAACATTCATTGTTTTCTCTATGATTCCATCCCAAGCTTCCTCCTCAATGAATTGAACATCTCTGCTCACAAAAAAATTCTTGGTAGATGGTATACAACCTGTAAGCTTTAGATTCCTCATTGTATCCAATGAAAATACATTTCTCCTCTTTGCTATCCAACTTCCTCCTTAGCTTATCTGGAATGTGTGCATAAGCCACACATTCAAAAATTTTCATGTGGGTGACTCCTTGCTTTCTCCTACTCTATGCTTCTTTCGGCACTCTGTTTATGACTACTTTTGTAGGACACTTGTTCAGAATATATGCTGCACAGTGTACAGCTTCAACCCAATAATCATTTGGCAAATGCTTTGCCTTTAACATACTCCTCGCCATTTACATGATTGTCCTATTCTTCCTTTCAGCTACTCCATTTTGCTGTGGGGTGTACCTAGTGGTAAACTGTTTGCGAATTTCATTTTCTCTACAAAACCGTAGGAATTCCTTGGAGATATACTCACCTCCTTTGTCAATTTTTCGAACTTCGATATGCAGTCCGCTTTGATTTTCTACAAGTGCTTTGAAATTTCGAAATTTTTCAAACACTTCACTTTTGTTCTTTAGAAAATAAACCCAAGTTTTTCTAGTGAAATCATCAATGAATGCTAGAAAATATTAGCTGCCTGCTAGTGATGGAGTTTGCATCAGTCCACATACATCTGAGTGGACAATTTCTAAGGGTGCCTTTTCCCTTCTGCTTTTCCCTCATGGAAAACTTTCTCTGTGTTGTTTCCCCAAGATACAACCTTCACAAAGGCTGTCCGGTTTCTCTATCAATGGTAATCCTCTTATCATTCCTCTTCTACTCAACAAGTTAAGACCTCCAAAGTTGAGATGTCCAAATTTCAAATGCCACAACCAATTTTCATCCTTTGGTACGCTTTGGAAAGCCTCTTGTGTCATTGCTGCAATTACTTTTTTGTTTTTCAAATCTGCCTTTATTCTGAGAGGGAACATCCTGTTCCTTGTCATCTTCACTTCAACAATACATCTTTTGTTGGGTGCTCTATCCATGATAGTGCATACATCATTCACAAAGAAAACATTGTACCCCTTTTGAACAAGCTGACCAATACTCAAGAGGTTACATTTCATTCCAGAAACATAAAAGACATCTGCTATGGTTTTCTTTTCACCTTTCTTTGTAAATATTTTTACTTCTCCTTTTCCCATAATAGAAATTTTACTATTAGTCCCAAGTATGACTTGTGATTTCACATTTTGATCTAATTTAGAAAACAAGGCTATGTTCCCTGTCATATGGTTGCTGCAACCTGAGTCTAGAAACCATATATCATCACTATTTGTTTCAGCCATGTTACAAGCTAAAAGCACATTATCTTGGCTCATATTTTCTCTACTGATATTTGCACTAGTTTTATTACTCATATCATGCTGCTTCTTCCTACATTCATTGGCATAATGCCCATATTTTTTACAATAATAACATTGGACATTGGATTTTTCATACCTTTGTCCTTGAGCATGATGTTGTGCACTTTGTTGGCTGCTGCCTTGGCCTTGGTTCTGATTTGGATTTTTGCCTCTTCCTTGAGCATTTGCTGGACTGTTTCTTCCACCTCTGTTTTGGCTTCTGCCTCTTCCTCTCTTGTTTCCTCTGCATTGACCTCTTCCTCTTCCAAAGGACATTTTGGTCTTAAAGGCTTGCTCTAGAGATGAGTTTTTATTTCTGCTCAACTTCTGCTCATGTGTTATTAGTGATGCATGTAGCTCATCAACTGAGAAGTTTTAGAGATCTTTTGTCTCTTCTATGGTGGTGACAATTACATCAAACTTTGAGGGTAGGATCCTCAATAGTTTCTCCATAATCATCCATTCTTCAAGAATTTCTCCATGAGTCCTTATCTATGTGACCAGACCAATTACATGTGTGAAGAATGAGTCAATATTATCTGACTCCTTTGTTGGTCACTTTAATTGCTTATTAATTAAACAGTCGAGTGCCACATAAATTGTTAACCTGGGAAAGTCTGATTATTTCAAAGGTGAATACGTACTGTATGTACTCAATTTTAATAGCATTAAAAGTTGTAGTATAAACAATTCATACTCTGTTAAACCTCTACTCTGTGTTACATCAGTTATATTCTATTGCAGGAATTGAATAAGAATAGATAATTAATTAAAGAGAGTAAATCTACAAACGAAAACAATGGTTGTCCTGTAACAAAGGATCAGGACCCTATCCCTAGAGTAGGAATATTTAGCACCTACCTCTGTTATCCAGTTCACCAATGCACTTTGTAAATCTTAATCACCGGTGAGGCACTCATGTAACAACATCAATCGATTAAAAGAAAAACAGAGTCTTAGAAAAAGTAAAATATCATCAGAAGCAGTACTCGTGAATAAGGTATAAACAGAAATCACACACAACACACAACATAAAGGAAATGGGTGAATCTTGTGATGAAGGTGGGCCCTGTCCTTCTCACAAGATTCCCCAGGACATGGAAACTAGGATAAAATACTCAGAACAGAACTTTATTCATCCATCAATATAACATATTACAGGAAAGATTCAATCTCGTCGTTTCACTACAATCCTTGTGTTACAGCTTGTTCATCCTATGTCGATCCCATCTCTAATGTAGATGTCTCCTCTTTAAATAGGAGACATCTATTACAAAATATTTTCATTATAAATTCTAGTTCAACCCTTTGTACAAAAATAGGGAAATCAGTTCCCATTAATAGAATGTTGTTACAGTAATGTAGATCATGAACGTTACGACCAATGTAATAGTTTATTCAATAATCGATCAGATTCCTTTGTTGTTGCAAATCTGGTACGCAAATCTCAACTGTCTCCTTGCGATTTTGATGTTGTCCTTGCTGTTTCAGCTTCGAGATTCGTGCTATTTCCGTTGTTTTAGCGACTGCAAAATATAGTCCTGCCAGCTTTAGGCAGTTTGAACAATTGTTCAGCAACTCAGTCAACTTCAAGGATCAATTATAAAGATAGCATGATTATGTGTTGAATAATTAAACATATAGAAATGAGAAGAGTTACTGTATACCTTTAGAATGATTGAGTCAAAACACTAGCAAGGGCTTTCAACTATGGGTTGAAAAGGGTAATATTATGACAAAATATAAGGTCAGAAATAGACAATATGGGATCCTAACATCCCCCCCAACTGAAAGGGTTGCATGTCCGCATGCAACGTCTACTCTGAATCGGAGTTGGAATACTAGGATGAACAGTGCAAACCGCTTATGCAGTAAGCATAGAAGGTGCTGTCAACCATGTCTCTAAACCCATGGACACTTTGAAGTTACTGCCATGCTGCCGGCTCCTCCTTTTTGGTTAATTTAAATTGAGCCTTATATTGTTGTCCAGGTAGCCATAGGAGAGGGAAGTGAAAGTGGTAATCAATCCATTGTTCAACACACTGTCTAATGCATTTAACATAATTAGGTATGCATGAAATTGCTGCCTAAAGATTGAGAGGATTATAAGGGTGGTATTCGCGTCTCTCTCTAAGACAGTGTTTCCAGAATAGATTATTTGCTTTTATACCTATAGCTCCTTTAGTTTTCACATAATATTGGTAGTCTTCCAAGACTGCTGCCTGTAGTTTTCTGATATGGTCAGTCATCTCTGGCTCTCGTAGAATTTGTTGCTGTTTTGCAATAAAGACAATTGCATTTTGTGGCTCAGCTCGGATCCAGAGAAGACAGTTCTCCTCATTGTGTGCTGCTGACATAAAAGCATTTTGTCAAGTAAGTTGATTGGCCAAGAAGGAAATAAAGGCTCTTATTTGAATATCTCCAACCAGAGGAAGTAAACTAAGCTTTCTATCTTCAGGTATAGCCTCATTGTGAAGATAGAGTTCACACAACAAGTTCTGGTCACTATTCAGTGCTTTTGTGAAGACCTCAATAAATTGCTGCGGTGTAGACACTTGGTGGGGTCTTCCATCCTTGATTGCTTTTATTTGGAGGAATGCTAAGCGTTCTCTCAAAAATACAGAATAGTTAAAAGAGGGTTTCCTTGTAGCAAGTAACCTCTGGACCAAGTCAAAGATGAGGGACAGTCTGGTTTTTAATTTCTTATTCTCCTTATGTTGTGCACGAGACTGTTCAAGCACTTCCCAATTTCTGTATGCATAGTTGAGCCATAATGACTTTTGTTGCTGAAATGCATTTCCTTGTGAGAGATCATACTCTGTCTTCCATGTGTCACTTAGTTTTTGAAAACTGGAAGTCTATGTGTAAGCATTGCTGACACGGAGAGGTTCAGCCTGTGTAGCCATCGTTGTAAAAGACTTTGGTACTGGTTTCTGTTTTGTAACAATTTGGGTAGGCTAGGGTGGTTTTGTTTCTAAAATCCTTGAAGACCCTGCTGGTACTTATGTAACAATAGGGTTTTCCTTTTCCATTATAATAGGAGGAGGTACTGGGCTGGCTCCAGACAACGGAACTTCAACTATTTTATAACCTGTTCGAGAATAAAGATCACCACATTCACTGCACATGTATTCACTGTATTGATCCTTTTCTGCACTCTTTTCAACTGCAGATGCTACCTGAGCTAACATGTACAGATTGAGTTCCTTTTCATAGGCTTCAGTAGCCATTGTTAACTCTTGCTGATAAACCTTAATTGCAGATTTCAAAAACTCATTTTGTTCCTGAAGGGAGGCTAAAGTAACCGAGGCTTCCGTAGTTGCAGGTTGCAGTGGAGGAGAGAATTGTTGTTCGACATCAACTTCATCATTTGCCTCCACAACAGGTGGTTCTTGTGTATCACCTGTTGGGTCAGTGGCTGGTTCTTATGTATCAGCCACATCTAGGTCGTCTTCCTTTTGTTCTCCAACAGGTGATTCTTATGTAGCACCTGTTGGGTTAGTGGCTGGTTCTTGTGTATCAGCCACATACCCTATATCGTCTTGGGTGTCTACTTTAGATGAAATGGCAGCTGGTTCTTGTGGAGCAGCTGCCTCTTTTGAGAAAAATGACGTCACAAAATCGTTAACACTCTGCATTTCGCCGCTCGATGGTGAGGAAGGTGAGGGTTCAGGGCTAGGCGGAATATGGGATTTTAGAATAATAGGTGGGGAATTTGGGATAATGGCCTCAGTTGTTGTAGACGACCTTGTTCGTCGCCATGGTAAGGAAGCAGGAAAAGCAGTGGTTTTTCTCTTACGAGCACTTTTCCTCAGGGTAGGGGGATTATCAGAAATAGTGGCTTCCTTAACTGAGGCCCTCGTTCTTCTGTTTAGTGGGGTTGCAGCTTTCTGTTGCCTCTTCCTTTTAAGCATAATGATGGGGGTATTGCCATTCGAATCATCGGTGGGGATATGGACCATGGGAGTGGATGGTTCAACTTCATTAAGGGGTGGGGTCTTTTGCGGATTTTCAGTGCTCAATTGGGGTGTTTCAGCTGCTGGTTGCTGATTTTCGGCAGCTTGCTGGGAGTTTTTCTCAGATTGCTGGGAATTTTCTTCTACTTGCTGAGTATTTTCCTCAACTTGCTAAGAAGGGTTAATGAGGGGAGGTGGATTGTGCAGGACAAAGCCTCTATTTATTAAGAGCTGGACCAAATGATGGTGTGTGAGGGAGAGGAGTTGGTGCTTTGCATTCACGGTATAATGTGCCCTATTTTTTTGACAACCAAGCAGATAATAGGGCATATTTATTGAACGACCATGCCTTAAATGATTTAATAACACAAATTTGTGTTGGTAGACTACTTGATAACGACCCTCGCAGGTGAAATAATGCTTAACAAATTCTGTAACCTTTGGCAATGGCGGTGGTAGTGATCGAAGTGCAACACCCTTGCCTTTGGATTCAACGCGCTCCCCTAGTAACAGAAAATCTTGTTGTGCATTGAGAATGAGGTGTTTCCTGCTGAACCAACGACTACCATTGGTTGGTAGTCCTGAAACTTCTGCGATGTCCTCCTCTGTTGCTGGAACTCGCACCCCTTGGACAGTGGAGTATCCTTCGCTCAAATTGCATGCAAATTCCAGAACCTGCTATGAATCAAAATCCAGAAGTCTGCTAAAGTAATCCACCCATCCTTCTTGTAGAAACATTTGGTATGCCTCCTAGTAGAGTTCCAGTAATGTCGTCGAGCCAGGTTCATGTCTAACAACATTTCCTTCCATAGTTATTGGTTCAGACAAAATACAAAGTGCAGAGTCGAGTTGCGGAGGTCGAAACAAAGTAGAACGTTACAAATGAAGTTATGACATGATAAGGTACAGACAGGGTGACTAGATACTATCGTGAGAAATAGAAATGATGGTAATTGGCATGTCATGTAATGATTATAATATTTCGGTAATCCCCCCAACTGCGGTTGAATGATATGGTTGAAGGTACGACGATTTCGACAGTCATATCAATATCTCCTCATTAACTACAATTTAATATTCACACCTAAACACACATACCCTTATATTTACCTTTGGTTGTTGCGCCAAAAAGTATTATCTCATCATTAATAGGCCGATGATAATTATAAAAAGGTTTTGTAAAGTATGAGGGTTTTTATACACAAGGTTTTCATTATTCACAGGAAGTAATCGTGAAGGAACATAATTATCAGGATGAATGGCTAATTCCTTTAATGAAGAGTGATATGTTTCCATTGGAGTAATGGTTCATTCTCGAGAACATAAATGAGGAAATTGGTGCTTCTTTAGGAAAAATGGAAAATATTGGTGTTTAAGCACTAGGAATTGGTGTTTCAGCAACGAGAAATGGTGTTTGAGCAATGGGAAATGATGGAAAAATGTTGCTGAAGGGATGTAAGAGGGAATTAATTATGATATGAAGTGGCATGGCAATTTTTCCCAGGCCGAAGCTTAGTCTTTCCTGTATTAGAATTTTTCTTCTCAGCCACCCTCCGAAGCTAAGATCTGCAAAATAGTTAATTGTAACATGGCAACCCTTGACAGGGACTATTGGTTAAGAAATCTAATCGAAAAAAAAAAATTAATAAACAGAAAAGCGAAGTGCATTGAGGGATAGCAGGTTCCCCCAAAAAGGCATAATGTATGTCTGTCATGCAAGTGGCTTCGAAATCCTTTTCAAAAATAGGTTGCTGATACAAATAGAGTCGATACCCATTCACTAATAATTGTGTTCTGGAATCATCAATCGTTAGGAGTCTGACTGTTCCATTTGGAAAAACAATATCTACTTCATAAGGTCCTAGCCACCTTGTTCTTAATTTACTTTGAAAATTTTCAAAAGGGGAGTCATACAGTAGAGCCCAATTACCTTTTTGGAACCGCTTATGCTTAATGGTTTTTTCATGCCACCTAGTTCTTTGTTGTTGTATCATGGTTGTTTGATGGATGGCATCCAACCTCTTTTCATCCAATTCTTGAGGCTGCTGCAACCTAGCTGTATGTGCATCTGTCAAGTCAAGGTTAACAGCTAAAGCAGTCCTTAAGGTTTTGATTTCAAATTTCACAGGAAAAACAACACTTTTACCATAAATTAATTCATAAGGTGAAAAACCTGTAGTGTTCCTCCAAGTAGTTCTGTAAGCCCATAATGCTTCAGGCAACCTTTGAAACCAGTCCCTTCTATTTCCCTTTACTGCTTTTGTTAAAATGGCTTCTATGACTTTATTCGTACTTTACACCTGCCCATTCGCCTCGGGGTGATAAGGTGTAGTCATTTTATGCTTAATGTGATATTTCTGGAGTGTCTCCTTGAAACCATGAGAGTTAAAAGGAGGTCCTCCATCTATGACTAGCTCTCTAGGAAATCCAAACCTAACGAAGATTTCTTCAAATAAAAAGGTTAAAACTGATTCTTCATTAGCTCTGAGGAGTGCCTTAGCTTCTACCCATTTAGTCATATAATCTGTGCAAACCAATATATAAACTCTTTGATTGGATGGAGGGTTGATGGGACCTATAAAATCTAGCACCCATCTTTCAAAAGGTTCAAGTATTACCTGGGGGTTGAGTGGCATTTCATCCTTGTGATTAAGCTGGCCCATTCTCTGACAGCTATCACAGGCCCTAACATATTTCTTTGCATCCTTGAAAAGTGAGGGCCAATAATAACCCATTCTAAAAATTTTGTGTGTTGTTCTTTTATCAACAAAATGCCCTCCACAAGGGCCATCATGACAAGATTTCAATATATCATAAAATTCATCTTCTATGATGCATCTCCGAATTTCCTGATCTAGTCCTGTGTGAAAAAGACACCCGCTTATCCAGCTGTACCTAGCACTTTGCTGAACAATCTTTCTTTTCTCTCTGTGTGATAGGTGTGATGGTAGCTTTCCTGCAACTAAATAGTTGGCAATGTCTGCATACCAAGGTGAGTGAACAGATACTGCAAATAAATACTAATCAGGAAAGGAATCATCTACTGGAGTGTTTTCATCAGTTTTTAGCCGAGAAGGTAAATCAACAACTACATTTTCTTTACCTTGTCGATCTACAATTGTGATATCAAATTCTTGTAGTAATAATAACCACCTGGTAGCTTAAGCATTTGTAACTTATTTTTTCATTAAATACTTAATGGCCGAGTGATCAGTATGAACAAAAGTAGTGTAACCGGTAATAAAATGTCGAAACTTATTAAAAGCACAAACGACTGCTAGAAATTCTTTCTCGGTAACTATATAATTAAGTTCAGTGGGGGTCATATTTTTACTAATAAAATAGATAGCATAGGGAAGATTATTTTCTTCTTGACCCAAGATAGCTCCAATTGGAGTATCTGAAGCATCAGAGGATATATGAAAGGGGACTGCCCAGTCAGGTCCTCTTAAAATGGGAGCTGTAGAATATTGATGTTTAAGTTCATTAAATGCCTTTTGACAATCATCAGTCCACTTAAATTCAACATTTTTCATAAATAATGCAAACAAAGGAGAAACTATTTTAGAAAAGTCTTTGATGAATCTTATATAATATCCAGCATGTCCTAAAAAACTTCGTACATCAGTTTGTGTTTTAGGGATAGGAAGAGTCTGAATTACCTGTACTTTAGCTGGATCAACTTGAATTCCTAGGAATGAGAT
>APFE031207202.1:2353-28585 GCA_000404065.3 Pinus taeda | reverse complement strand
GATCACTACATATCGTGACCGTCAGATTGTAAGTTACAAAATGTACAACGGTAAATAAACACACTTTACCTAACTCTATACCTAACTCTATACTAGACCAAGTTGAACTTAACTATTCCTATGTGTCGGCATATCCTAACATTGTGATCTACAAAATGTCTGTGATATGTGATCTATAAAAAGTCACAATTCTACGATTTTTGAGCTACGTAAATTCTGTGATATACGATCTATAGAAAGTCATCATTTTGTGACTTGCAAGCTACAAAAAGTATGTGATATGAAAACTATAAAATGTTTTTATTCTACAATTTTCCAGCTACAAAAGTCTATGATATACAAATTAGAGTCATCCCATGATTAGAGTGGCACTGGAAAATGTACAAGAGATTAAACCTCGAGGTAAGAAGCAGTCTCCCAGGTTTGACTATGATCGAAGAGGATTCCTATTTAGAGGTAGTAGATTGTTAGAACGAATGTGACAGAAAGATGATATGCAATGAGAAATATATCCTTCATGCAATGACCATTCAAGATGAGAACATGTAACAATGTTGGGCATCTATGTTATAGAAAGTTCATCTCTGATAAATAATTATGATTATAAGATTCTAGCACCTGTGATGTATGTGAAGTTGGATTCCTCTATGATGTTTAAGGAAGAAGAATGCTTTGGGCTACCTTAGGGCTTTGAGGTGCATGAGTAGGATACTCATGATTGTGGATTGAAGCAAGTCCCTTGGGCTTGGTATGTTGGGATTGATGGAAATCTGGTGCAAACACCAACCTCTCTTCAGGGTTGAAGGTATGTCTTTTATATTTGATTTTATATATGCTAAAAAAATATTTATGATAGCAACAAATCATCTTAGTGTTTAGTACCAGAGGATGTTTAACTATGAGCCTTTGTGATCAACTTCTTGAGGTTAGAAGTGTAATAAAGAGATGATGATGACTTCCTTGTCAAAGGAAGTACACTATGAGAGACTTGGCATGATGGATTACACTAAATAATTTGAGAGACTCTTCTTCAGATTCTATTTGATGGATCCCAGGTTGAGTAGGACACCAAATGGATCCTTTCTTTGCATCATGTACTATGAGACAAATAAATCCTAGACATGTATGTTGGGATATTGCAAAGCTAGTATTGAGATACCTAAATGGTGTAGTAAATCATGGATTGAGGCAGTGTCATGATTGGAGAGATATATCGATGTCAAGTGAACCAAGAGTGTTGTGAATATAAAGAACACATCTAGGTGTTGTTTTATTATGGTTCTTTATCTGATTTCCTGAATGAGCAAGTGGTAGACCTCCATTGCACTTCATCTAGTAATGGTTGATAATATTGCGAGAAATACGGCTTCAAAGTCTATCCACAAGATTATCATGGTAAGACAAAGGGAGCGATGAGGCTCTAACATAGAGGGATTAATGAGGCTCTAGCACAGAGGGAGAAATGAGTCTCTGACAATGTCTTATTTCCGAATTAAAGCAATGAGGCTTCAGTGGATGAGAAGGTTTTAGACATTCTCACCAAGCCATTAAATTTCATATTCTTCTAAGAGCGGATTGGAGTGCATGATAATGTGTCCATCAAGCATATGCCTTCCACCATATTTATGACTAGTCATGGACTTGGTGAAGGGGGATGTGCAGCGAGGATCTCCCTCCCTGCAAGAGAACACTGTTGATTGATAACACTGAGCTATGCTCATGCTCCCACTCTTTATAACTAGTAGTGGACTTCGTGATGGGAGAAGAACAAGGGAGCTCCTGGGTGAGGGTACTCCTTAAAGCCATGGACTTTTCTGAGTGCATACCCCAGTTTGCATCCTACCCACAAGTCACCCTTATAAAGGGGTTGTGGACTCTGTTAAGGTTGTTGAGATTACCTGCGATCTTTGCCACATGGGAGAGGAAACTTAGGTGCGTGTGATCTTTATCTAATGTGTTATATACCTAGGGGGGTAATATGGGGTACCGAGGGAGGTACCCAAGGTAATAATGTAATAATGAGATGGCCCATAGTCATAAATAAGGTGGTTAACCCATATCATGTAAGGGACCACAAGTAGTTGGTAACAAGGTAATGGACCCATGGTATTAGTGGATGGTATGAGGGAACCATGGTAGTGATCCATGGTATTGCATGTATGAGGCCTATATAGAGGCTAGAGACTCCACATGGAGGATGTCAAGAAATATTGTCAAGGCTTATTGTATGAACATGCATATGGCTTGTGGAGTGTTCTCTTTCCTTAAGGAGTGAATGTATGGTGTTGCCTTACCTTAAGGGTTTGATATCAATAAAGTGAATCATTTAATCTATTTTGATCTTGTTATTATTGGGTATATTTCTTATTTATCAAATATTTTTGGATTAAATCTATAACAACTGTGATGGTACAACTTGGTGCTACACGGTAAAGTGCCACAAATGGACGAAATGCAACACTACGATAGGTGAAGCAATCACCTTGGAGAATCAATTGAAGCAATATGTATTCAACTGATCTCATGTTGATATCAAAAGTCAAAATGTAGACTTCTATTGTAAATGTATTATCTCTCTCTCTTTCTCTGCTGAACTTTGAAGAACATAAAATAATAATTGATTAAGGGTTTCCCCACATTGGGGTTTGTCCCTGGCTAGTGCCACATCTTGTGTCCTCTTGTCTTGGCTTGTATTCTGTGATTTATATTTATGTTCCATCAGTAGTTTACTTTAATGCTGATGTGATTGCTAATCTGGAAAAGATATTGGAAAATTAAAATAAATTGCTCTAGCATAGAACATACCTAAAATTAACAGAAATTCATTGCTAACGTTTCTTTTATTGCATCTCCTTTACATTCTTTGACAAGTACTATGTAGGAATTTCAATGGGAAGGTACACAATAAAAATCCTTCAGAACTTTGAATGTGAATACCAATAAAACCTTAGTTCTAACATTGCTAGGTTTACAAAAACCATTTGATATTGAAACCTATCAGAGTGATTACACCATGGAGTTGTGTTGATACAAATGAGGAAACAATTTGTCACCATTCTGACATCTTCACCTACATGATAAGGAAGTATCCTACTTATGACAAATACTTGTATTTTTTATTTAGGAGTGTGAAGAAATTTGGAAACACTATCTTATGGTGGATGGGATTATTGCAGTGATTCCATTGGGTAGCTAGGTATAAGAAAGGTATGCAAAAGAAAGTTTTTGATATGTTATCAAGATCTTTCTTAATGCATCCATTTTTTAGCAACATAGTTCCTTAGGTCATGAAAGTTATATTGAACAATATGCTAGAGATGAAGACTAAGGATGTTTATGAAACACTAGTCCATGGTACTAAAGTGGAGGAATTAAATTATCATCTACATGAAAAATAACTAAATTATCATATTGGTGACCTTTTTGTTCCAAGAGATAAAAGAGTGCACGTAATTAAAGAAGCAAAGAAATCTCTCATATCTGGTAATTTTGATGTAGGAAAAGATTAGATCATATATAGCACTATTTTTATTGGCCTAAAATGTATGCCAAACTATGTCTAAATATATAAAATCATATATCATGTATTCCATTATCAAACTAAATAATAGAAAATTGGGTTCGTACATGCCACTTCCTATACCTTCTCATCCATGGAAAATTATGCATATGGAATTTTCTATTGTTATCCTATGTCTAGGAAAGGTCATAATTATCTATATGTTGTTGTAGACATATTTAGAAAAAATATGTGTTTTAGTTCCTTGTAAGGTATATGTGACTAGAGAAAATACTACACATTTGTTATTCTAACATGTTTGGGTTCATTTTGGTTTTCACATCCATTTTATCTAATAGATACTGACGCTTTCTTTGAGAAATTTGGTAAAATTTTGGGAGTTAACAAACACTAAGCTTTAGAAGAGAACTATTTTTCATCCACAAATTAATTAGATGCATATGGAATGTCAATCACATCAACAACATAAGAATACAATATATATATGTTTGAAACTTCTTTTATTATAAATGATCATTGTAGGAACCAACATACAGTTACATTGATTTAACGACACCTAACCAGAAGGAGACGTCAATCCCCTGAAATTATTTATTGGTACCAACAAAAAGGAGGCATCAATCCCCTAAAATGCTTTACTAGTGAAACCAACTAGAAGGAGACACCAATATGTTGAAATGCTTTACTAGCACCAACCAGGAGGAGACACCAATCATGTGAAATGTTTTACTATCACCAACTAGAAGAAACACCAATCCCCTCAAATTCTTTATTGTCACCCATGAGAAGAAGACACCAATACCTTAAAATGTTTTACTAGCACCAACCAAAAGGAGACACCAATCCCCTAATAATTATAGGCACCAACTTGAGTTTCCTATCTAATTCCTTTTTCATACTCAGATCTATAATAGTTTTCAATTATACAAATTGACCGATTACTAATTTAATTTGTCTTCCATAGTCTCTTTAGCTTCTGCATATCACTCACCACTTTGTATCTTCAACTATGTTTTATCTAGAATCCTTATATGCTCCTTTGTTCTTCACATCACTCCTTGCTTTGTAACCGTATTGGCTTGTCTATTTATACGTCATTCTCAGAATCTTCCTTGATCACAAATCTGCCATAGATTTCATTCTCATATCTCTATCACATTGAAAAATTCTAGTTCAATGGTTCGAATTCTTTGTGTTTTTTACTTCAGTTCTTCACAACGTTGAGATATAACATGATCACACACACTATTAAAGAATCTACGACTTAGAATTTATACTGAATTATCTTAACTAGAACATGGTAGAGATGACATGCCATGGGGGATCGATCCAGATATCCTGCATTATTTTTGTATTTTTATGGTTCTTAGGTCGTTAGTAGATTAACTTTAAGTTTACGTGATCGTATAACCAAGGGTCAAGAACACAATCCAAAGTAGATGCCTTTTCCCTTCTTTTAGGAAACTTAGCACTTACCAACCTAATGTTGGGACCACAGACATAAAACCACTTTCACCATATCTTTGGCATGGATAGGTCTTCATGGATTTTTGGTGCATCTCGAAATCTTTGTGACCCAATACTACTTGCTTGGAACTTTTATTGCACACATTGGCTACTCTTGATTCCAGTGATCTAGATATTCAGATATGCATAAGGGCTTTCCACTTCAACCACTAATCTTTGAATTGAACCCAGATATGGGCTTTGCCACTAGGCACCAAAATATTTTAGCATTGTGAAGCCTTATAAAATGGTCCCTTGGAATGAATCCTGAGAACTCTAGGTTTTCCATGTCAATCCATGGTGGACCAACCACGATCCACCACATGTTCCTTTTAACCACCTCATCACTAACACGTGTACATTGTTAGGTCATACCAGCCCAACCTAGACTTTCAGAACCAAATTGCACCCCAATGCTTGATTCCCCTATATTGCAAGGAGGGATTCACCAGTTCTACATAACTTGCCTCATAATACCGACATGAATCAATTAGGACTAGCCACATTGTGCCCTTACTAACTTAGTTTCCATGTAACTCATTTCCACGCCATTTTGTCTATCAGACGATGTTGAGAGAGGCTTTTTTGTCATGTATCTTGTGCTTGATACCTCAGTGCCCCGATATGTGATCCACATGCCATATCATCTACCACTGTTGTATCCATGTCATTATTTGCACCCAATCAAAGCTTGCCACATGTTTAACTACTAACATGCACCTACCAATTTTCCATTTGACTGACCAAATGTTCCATTTCAACCTGCCACGTGTCAGACCATGAGGTTTTCACATCATCACTTAAGCCATGTCATTGGCGCTCTATCATCCATGTGGACTATCCAAATCATACTAGCCCAGTCTTAGCTTTTAGAATAAAACTACCTTCTTGTGCCTAGGGCTCAATATAATTAAGCCATGTGTAATCCTAGTTGATTAATCATTAAATGTGTATTAAGGACCATGGTTAATGTTGATGGAGTTCATGATAAATCACCATTTTCACGTTACGTAAAAAATTAAGGCTTATTTTATTTTCATATCAGACCTCTCTATATAAGGGCTTATGTCAATCCCCGGCCTAATAGAGGCCCTTCTATTGGGTCACACTTGTGGGTTCTTCTACTGGGTTGGGCTCATAACGATCCCTGTGTCCTAAGGAAGTCTATTTCCTCTCTAGCCTCATATTGGTCCTTAATTCTTGGGGAATTCTATATCGGTCCCTATTTCCTTGGGAAGTCGATACTGGTCAAAGCTCTAATCCACCATATAGAACTTTGACCAAGATGGAGCCTTACTTTATCTTCCTCACTTCAAACACATTTTTCTTCTTATTTGTTTAGAGTTAGAAGAAGTGTCATATATCATAGGAAAATTCTTTATGAAGGCTAGGCGTACACACTTTTTATTCTTATTTGGCCTAAGGAACCAAAGAAGACATGCCTTTTAAAATAGGCTACCCAAACTACAACGTTCATTCAATCTCTCATGTTTCTTTTACTACTTGAGCTTTTTTTGGCTCTGAGCTTCCTTTTCCATCAATGACACTACAAATGTACACACCACTTACTTTGACATCAATGACGTTGTAGTTTACATCAATGACAATACAAACATACTACTAATAGTAGGTTCAAGAGTTACTCTAGAAATGAGTCATCTAACTAAGTACCTCCCCATGCATATCACCCATTGTGTTGGTACCAAAGAAGGATGTTACATGAAGAATACTCATGGGCATTGAACAAAATTATAGTTGATGGTGTTTTATATCAAATTGAAAATTCGACTTATTTTAGCAAGTTAGAAATAAGAAGTGGTTATTGTCAAATAAGGATTTTTGAAGGTGGAATTTGGAAAATTTCTTGGTGAGAAAAACAATATTTATTTGGATGGATAATTATAACCTTTTGGATTTCTAATGCTCTTTCCACTTTCATGTAGGTTATGAATAATTTATTTAGGAAATTTATATAGGTTTTGTAATAGTATACTTAGATGTTATACTAATTTTCGGTAAAATTTTGGAAGATCATGTAAAGCATGTTAGGAAAATCTATTATTTTTTTCAAAAGAGAAATTGTACCTAAACATGTCAAAATATGAATTTGGGAAAACATATCTAGTTTATTTGGGCTATTTAGTAGGGATTGGTGAATTGATAAATCATCCCTCTAAATCTGAAGCAATTATGAAGTCTCCTAAGCCTAATAATTCAATGGAAGTTAGGAGCTTCCTACGGGTAATTTAGTATTAGAAGAAATCCATTGCTAACATTTCTTTTATTGCATCTCTTTTACATGCTTTGACAAGTACTAAGTAGGCATTTAAATGGAGAGGTACACAATAAAAATCCTTCAAAACTTTGAATGTGAATATCAATACAAACTTCATTCTAGCATTTCTAGGTTTACAAAAACCATTTGAGATTGAAACTATCAAAGTGATTACACCATGGGAGTTGTGTTGATACAAATGAGGAAACAATTTGACACCATTTTAACATCTTCACCTGCATGGTAAGGAATTATCCTACTTATGACAAATAATTATATGTTTTAGTTAGGAGTGTGAAGAATTGTGGAAACATTATTTGATGGAAAAAGATACAATCATCCGTATAGATCATCAACCTTAGTAGTATATTTGACCACAAAATATTCTACAACAATAATGTCATTTAGGGTGGATGGGATTCTGGCAGCGATTCCATCAGGTAAAGGTATGCAAAAAAAAGTTTTTGATATGTTATCAAGATATTTCTTAATTCATCCATTGTTGAAAAACATAGTTCCTTAGCTCATGAAAGTTATATTGAAAAATATGCTAGAGATGAAGGCTAAGGATGTTTATGAAACACTAGTCCATGGTACTAAAGTGGAGGAATTAAATTATCATCTATATGAAAAATAACTATATCATCTTGGTGAATTTTTTGTTCCAAGAGATAAAAGAGTGCATGCAATCAGAGAAGCACATAAACCTCTCATATCTAGTCATTTTGATGCAGGAAAAGATTAGATCATATACAATGCTATTGTTATTGGCCTCAAATATATGCCTAACTATGTATAAATAAATAAAATCATATATCATGTATGCCATTATCAAACTAAATAATAGAAAATTGGGTTTGTACATGCCACTTCCTATACCTTCTCATCCATGGAAAACTATGTCTATGGAATTTTCTAGTGTTCTCCTATGTCTAGGAAAGGTCGTAATTATCTATATGTTGTTGTGGACATATTTAGCAAAATGTGTGTTTTAGGTCCTTGTAAGGTATATGTGACTAGAGAAAATACTACACATATGTTATTCTAACATGTTTGGGTTCATTTTGTTTTTCCCATTCATTTTATATAATAGATACTAACACTTTCTTTGAGGAATTTGGTAAACTTTTGGGATTTAACAAACAATAAGCTTTAGAAGAGCACTATTTTTCATCCACGGATTAATTCAATGCATATGCAATGTCAAACACATCAACAACATAATACTACACCATATATGTTTGAAACTTATTTTATTATAAATGATCTTTGTAGGAGCCAACATACAGTTACATTGATTTAATGGCACCTAACTAGAAGGAGACGTCAATCCCCTGAAATGCTTTACTGGCACCAACAAAAAGGAGGCATCAATCCCATGATATGCTTTACTAGCCACACCATCCAGAAGGAGATACCAATATGTTGAAATGTTTTACTGGCACCAACCAGAAGGAGACACCAATCCCGTGAAATGTTTTATTGCTAGCAACTAGAAGAGAAACCAATCCCCTGAAATGCTTTATTGTCACCCACCAGAAGAAGACATCAATACCTTAAAATGTTTTACTAGCATCAACAAATAGGAGACACCAATCCCCTGATAATTATAGGCACCAACCTGAGTTTCCTAAACGATTCCTTTTTCATAACATTTTCAAACTCAGATCTATAATAGTTCCCAATTATACAAATTAATCGATTACTAATTTAATTTGCCTTTCCTTAGTCTCTTTAGATTCTGCATATCGCTCACCACTATATATCTTCAACTATGTTTTATCCAGAGTCCTTATATGATCCTTTGTTCTACACGTCACTCCTTACTTTGTACCTACATGCAATATTCCCTTATCTATTTATACTTCATTCTTAGAATCTTCCTTGATCACACATCTCCCATAGATTTCATTCTCATATCTCTGTCACATTGTAGAAATCTAGATCAATGGCTCGACTTCTTTATATTTTGAGAGGGAGATTTCAAAGGGCTGTTATGCATACTTCCATTTTCAAGAGTATAAAGTAAGGTATTTTTCTCTTCAAGAGTATTAAAATATGGGTGTTTTGGTGGGATGGGTGCGAGATGCATCCCCATATATTAATAATTTTCTATTACACTCCATGACACGATTTAATTCTTCCAAAAGGGATTTGGATGCCATACTTCACTCTTTATGACTCTTAAAGGAAGGGAGCTTTTCTCTTCAATAATATTCTTACATGCTTTAATTGTTTACGGGGAATGGCACGCTTTAGTCCTCGAGAGAATTAAAGCATCAAGTGTTACTCTTCAAGAATATTAAAGTATGGGGTGATGCACTTCCAATAAAGAGATATTATTCAAATTTACAAATTTGTTTTTAGAAAGTCAAGATTGCATTGGTTTAGAAATTAGATTTTTATCAGTTTGAATAAAGAAATACAATCTTGGGTTGGTTCTCACGAATTTAGAAATTAAATTTCTATTACGATCTTGGGTTGTTTCTCATGAATTTGGAAATCAGATTTCTATAAGCTTGAATAAAGAAATTTGACCTCTTTCATATTATACAATTTATTTCAAATAAGGATTGATAGGTTATGCTATCTTTAAGCAGTAGATCTAGATAGATAAAAAAATATGCTTATATATGTTTGTAAAAGAAAAAAATGTTTTTGAAAACCCTACAAAGGGTGAACAAATGTATTCATAATGAAACTCAGTATATAGTGACATTTTTCATCTTGTATGTATAATCTTTACATCTTGTAGAATGTAAAAATAATAAAATATTTGTGTTACTTGTGCAAGCTAATGTGTTGAATCCCTTGCATTTATGAGTTAATTTGAGAGTGATTTTGTCTCTGTGTGTAGCTGAAGGAGACAAAATCTATTTCACAGTAAGTTCTTGCTATTTGGGTTGTAGTGTGATTAAAGCACTATTCATAGGAATGAACTATCATTTCTAGAATTCCATTTGAAATCCTTGTTGTAAGGTTGAAAATGTAAAATTATTCTATAGTCAAAACATTTCCAGATTTGTGTTGTATCATTGGATTTTGGAAATGAACGATTTAGATCTATTTGAACATTCCATTCCTAGTCAAACCACACAAATAGATCTCAATTGTTGGATTAGAAGAGATCAACAATGATTGAAAGTGATTTGGAATTGAGCACTTGTATGAATACAAACATATACTAAAGATTTGTTTATTTGTGTTTAATGCATGGTTTAAACTTAGTGGAAGTTGGCCATTGTTTGGAGAGCCAACCAATTTTTAAACAAAGTTTGACAGTTATTGTGTGTTGGGAGGAAATATCTTTCACCTCCACCAAGAGTGGTATTAGAGCCAGATCAACCTTGTGTGTTTAGATATAGAAGTGATTATTTGTGTCAAGTCATGGTCTATAGAGTCGGAAGAGGAGGTTAAGGTGGTTGAAAAGGAAGACCAATATTGAATGGAACATTAGAAGAGGAAATAAGAAGATTGCAAGCTAAGCTAGAGGCCATGGAAATTAATACACTAAGAGATCGTGATGCTGGATATGTTAGTGAACCATAGGAGGAATCTCTAGAAGAAGAGAGGGAAGTTTCTTAGGAAATTGCAGAGATCAGGATTCTCAGATTACTGCTTGGAGCCAATACAAGACCAAAGTCGAAGCTATCTACTTACAAAGACATTTTGAACATTGAGGAACTCATTGATTGATTCAATAACATGGAAAAATTCTTCAAGTATGAAGAGATAGAGGATAAGAAGAAGGTAAATATTTTTGTTACCATAATAAAGGGACATGTTGATTTGTGGTGGGACATGTGTAGGATGAGAGGAAGAGACAAGGAAAGCAAAAGATCAATAGCTAGGAAAAAATGGTGGCTAAGTTAAGAGGTAAGTTTTCTCCTCAGGATTATCAAATTTCATTGTATAGACAAATGAAAAATCTTAAATAGAGAGTAATGATTCTTAAAGAGTACATAAATGAATTCTATATGATTAACATGAGAGTAGGGTATGTGGAAGAGACTGTGGAGATGACAACAAGGTATGTGGATGGAATTAGGATGGACATTCATGATGAAATGATCATGCTATTCCCTAGGAATGTTGATGAGGCTTATCAATTTTCCTTAAAGGTAGAAGATAAATTGATGACAAAGAAAAGTGGCAAAGGAAAGAATGTTGCTAGAGGGAGAGGACAACAAAATGGTGGTAGAAATAAGTTAAAAACATAGAAGGATGGAGTCGATAGATCAAGTCAATAGGGACACTTAGAAGGTGACTCTAGATGAAGAAGAGATTATTCTAGAGGAATGGGTAGTGGAAGAGGTAGGGAGGCTTCCTATAGGTGTTATAAATGTATCAAAATAAGTCATAGGTAATTTGAATGTCTAGAAATGAAGATTTATGCTAGAAAGTTGCTTATGTTGCTCTAGCAGAAGGAGGGGAAGCAAAAACATCAATAGTTGAAAAAGTGCCTAAAACAGGAGAGTCCTTACTGCTAAAGAGGGTGTTTCTTAAACCATTGAAGGAGATCAATGAACCAACACAAAGTAAGGCTTTGTATAGAATTGTCTACAAAGTAAAAGTTAAATGTTTTAAGGTATTCATTGATAGTGGAAGCACTGATAATCTAGTGTCTATAGAGGTAGTAGATAAATTGATTGAAGATGATCAAACATCCACTACCATATAAAGTATGTTGGTTACAAAAAGGCAATCAAATTTTATTAAATGAAAAGTGTGAGGTAGAGTTGTAGATTGGTAACTATAAGGATAAAGTGACAAGTGATGTGATGCCTATGGATGTGTGTCACATTCTACGGGGAAGACCATGGTAGTTTGACCGAAGTTGTAACAACCTTGGTAAAAAATATGTGTAATAAAGTTAATAAAGGAAAAATAATAACCATGGTCATGGAACACATATTCCAAGTTGAATGCTAGGAAAAAAACCTAGTGATGGGGATCACTTGTGATTAATTAATGGCTATGGAAATTGGCAAAGGCAATGGCAAACTCTTTGGAAAGGAAAAGTGGCATTAATTGGAATTTTATTTATGAAAAAATGGGAAATTATGAAAAGAAGAAGGTGAAAGGTCACATGTTGCATGTGACGAAGAAAATGAAGAAAATATAGGCCTCATTGATAAAAAGGGTTTTGAGGATTAGATTGTAGCTTTTTGTTAGTTCAGTTTTGGAGCTCTCATTTTCTACACTCTCTCTCATACTCTTGGACACTTATAGTTTTCTTGGAGCACTCTTGGAGGAGTGTGGCATACTTGGGATTCACAGAAAGAAGGTAAAGGAAGAGTAGGAAAGCACAAGAGAACATCAGGATCAATAACTACATTGGGTTTTCTTGCAGGTATCGAGTTGCATCTATGATTTATTGCTTGTTTTTACATGCATGGCACATGCATGTGGTTTATTGGTTATTATATGTCACTGGCATGGAGGATTACCTAAATTTATGGTGGATTTTCCTATCCTTTCCATTTCCTGGATAGCCATGGTGTTGTGGGTGTCTTTCCTTTTATTTCCTGGTTGGATCTAATGCTCCTTATGGTTGTGGGTTGAATTACTAGTTCTTGGAAGCCTTGGTTGGACAAATGCTCTAGAAGCTTTGTAATATCTTGGGTTGAGTTACTAGTCCTAGAATCCTTAGTTGGACAAACACTCTGGAAGCCCTTGGTGGGTTGAGTTACTCGTCCTCGAAGCCTTGGTTGGAAAAATGCTCTGGAAGCTTGACAACAACTAGGGTTGAATTATTAGTCTCGGAAGCTCTGGTTGGAACAAACGCTCTAGAGCCCAACACAGCTTGGGTAGAGACTAATCTAGTGATGGTTAGTGATGTTTGAACGTGAGGTGGAATCACTGGTTGAGGGTTGAGGTGGTTTGGCCTATGGAAGCTCTAGTTTTGTTTTTCTGAGTTGTTTCATGAGATCCCACATTCATGCTATGGGGGTGATTGGCTGAAATAAATATTTGGTTAAGCCAATCTATGGTCAGATGGTACATGGAAGTCCCAAAACTGGTTACATTTTGCATATGTTAATAAGATCTTCTTCCCTCTTGTATTGATGGGTAAATATACTCGTTTATATGTGGTTTTTATGGCTATTATGGCTATTATATCTTTATTATTTCTATTGAATATATGTTTGTTAAGAGGATCTTTTATGATATTCTTGATGCATGGTTCTCATCATGTTTTGATTAGAAAATGAATAAACAATGAATATACCTAATGGATGATAATGCAGCTATTGTGATAAGGCATCAATGCTTCTTAACAATTCTTAGATAAGTATGAGACCCCTATGCTCAAATATGTTGTTATGACCTGTTTGATGAAATACATGTCATTGCTAGTAGGGGTCGAGTCAATTAATTGATAATTGTTTTGCATTAGTAGCCTTATTGCATTGTTATTTATCGTTTTTTAAAGTTTCATGAAGTTATGGGTAGTGGCTTGAGTCCTGGACTTGACAAAGTGGCACAGAATCTAGGGTCACTGGTTGAGAACTAGTTGAAAAAGTCCATAGTCACTGGCATGCCTTGCTATCAGAGTGATTGGAAGGTCTTCGTCGCATGCATGGCTTGTTATGGGAGTGGATGGGGGTCCATATTAGTGAAATGTCAAGTTGTCCCGGGGGTTTATCACCTAGAAAGGTTGGTTGTCTCTTGGAGGTTTTATAGCATGTGTGGAAGGTCATAATGGTTTTGTTTTGTTGGCTCCACTTCCTTAATTGTGCATGGGGAGTTGAATCACATCATAGTAGTCTCTCATCTCATGTTTACCCCAGTAGACTAGTTAACTTTTGTAAATGTGGGAGGAGGGTGTTTACAGACTGGTATCAAAGCATGGTTCGCCCCTTGGACTGGATGGGCGGTGTGCGTTGGTATTGCATACCTGTCGATTACATATGTGTTCCTTATGCTTTTGGTTTATGTGCTCATTGCATATGCATGGCATTGGTCCTAGTTGCAGTGGTGTCACCATGCGAAACGTTGATGGTGTTGTTGTTGGATGTGATCATCATGAGTGCATAATGGTTGTGCATTGGTCATGCATGTTAGTATTTATATGTTTTTATGAATACATTGGCGTAGTGATAGTTGTCATACATGAGGTCATGGTATGTGGTTGGTATGGTCATGCATTGATGACTAGATAATGATTTAAATGGTGATTAAATGTTGATATGATTATGTTTATATATGTATTGCGCTAATTTGGTTGGTCTTGCAGAGGAGATATCCTCCCCTAAACTAAACTGAGGTATGTTGGTTTGTTTATGATTTGGCTTAACTGACATGATATACCTTGCAGGAAGAAAAAAACAAATATGACTAGCAATATGGTAGACTACACTTCACGAGTTTCTCCCTATAAATGAGATGAGTGTTGAAAAATGTGTAACTAGGTTAGGTCTTCATTAGTATGAAATGTATCATTGTATATACATAAAATGAAAAGAAATTATTCTTATTATTGGAGCACGGGTTTCATGCTCAAGTTCTTTTATTTTATTGGTCAAGCACCCATTGAGTGATTCTAGGGTTTGTCCTAGGTATAAGAGTCATTGTCATAGAAGACCCTATGGGCACATTGTAAATTGTAAAAGAAAATTTATTTTTTCTTGAAAGTGTCAAAATACCCCCAAGATCAAGTCGGCCTACATGAAGAGCCATGTCCAGCCTTGAAGAAGCCTATATATAAGAGGAAATCATCCTCCACTTGGATCATTCATTCATCTATTATGCGAAGAGGGTAGAAGAATAAAGTCAAAGAAGGAAGTGCGAAGAAGAGAAGGACGAATAAGTCAAAGCATTTGGGTTCTCTCCATTCTTCTTCAAATGTGATGTTAGGGTTTCTATGTTGGGCTAGTCTGAGGTTCGATTTTGTAAGCAAAAGATAAGGAAGAAAAGTGAAGGTATCTTAGGGCATCTCACTAGCCCTAGGACTCAAGTCAAGGTAAGTGAGGTCAATGGGAAGGCAGTTATAGGGAGATCAAAGTCTCCTAGAGAAGTAGCAACAGTTGCAGCAATTGCTAGGAAGAAAAATTTCAGATCTACTGGGAGGTCAAAGATATTTCAGTAGGAGGCCGAGGAAGACTTGATCTTGGAGGGTATTTGTCTCAGTCTAGGTCATGGTATTCGTCAAATGAAATATATGAAAGATAAGAAGATATTTTACGGGTTTTCCCCTCAAGAGGAGGGGTTTTGGCCATGGTTTGTAGCCTATATACTGTTTCATTATTCTTACTGTTTTGGTAGTTGTTTGATGTATTTCACATTGGAATAAGAAATATCAAAGCTAATAAGTAAAAAGGTAACACAAACAATTATCAAGTTAAGAGAATTAACATATACATTTCCCTATTGAATTCTCAACATGGTATCATAACTTTGGTTCTATAAGGGCATCATGAAGATCTGCTTTACAATGAACAAGGTCATCAAGAAGAATGCAAGCCATCTCAAGAAAGGCATCAAAGAAGTATGGAGTTTCATATTCTCAATAAAGAAGGTATCACTCAAAGAAAGGGATGAAGGATTCTTCTCAGGTCTCTCTGGGACATTCAAATATGAAGACATCTGGGTGATTGATATTGGTGCATCAACGCACATGAATGGTAACTCCCACTAATTGAAGATCTTTCCAAAAGGAAAATCCACATACTCTATGGAACTTGGAGGCAACAAAATCTATCCAATTAAAGGCATTGGATCAACATCCACCTCAACAACATTCTATTTGTTTTAGGTTTGCACAAAAATCTACTTGCTATTTCAAGCTTATAAGATAAAGGAGATAGAGTAGCCTTCATTAATGGTAAAGTAGTTGTATGGGAAAGGGCTTAAGCATAGAACAAGAAAAAGTTATTGGTATTCGAGAAGGAAGGCTCTACAGGTTAATATCTCCCATAAACCATGCCCTATGTCATACTGAGATTAGTCCATGTGAACTTTGCACCGAAGGTTCAGTCATATACATTTCAAAATACTTTCGACTCTAAATTCCATAGTAGATGGAACACCAAATCTAAAGGAGGACCATGAAGGTGTCTGCAAAATATGTGTATTGGGCAAGAATACCAAGACACCATTTGGAAGCAGTGCTTCATGGTCGAAATAAATCTTAGATCTCATTCACTCTAATGTGTGTGGCCCTATGACTCTAGAATCACTTGGAGGACATATTTATTATGCCACATTCATAGATGATCACTCAAGAAATACATGGGTTTATTTAATGAAATCCATGGATGAAGTATTTACTAAATTTAAAGAATTCAAAGCTAAAGTGGAGAACCTTACAGAAAGAAGAATCAAGATACTAAGATCTGATAATGGCGGAGAATATACATCCAAAGAGATTATAACATTCTGTAAGGAATCTGTGATTAAGAGGGAGCTGATAGTTCCATACAATCCCAAATAAAATGGAGTTTCAGTAAGAAAGAACATATCCATTGAAGAAAGTGTAAAAGCAATGTTACACAATCAAGATCGACCTAAGTTCTTGTGGGGCGAGGTAACAAAGACAACAGTCTACATAGAAAATTGATGTCCTCACAGATCTCTAGGAAACAAGACTCTGGAAGAAGTGTTCACCTCTAAATCTTTAGATGCCCTGTGTATATTCATATACCAAAGGACAAAAGAAAGAAGCTAGATCCTTCTAGTGTGAAGGGTATATTTGTTGGATATAGTAACTCATCGAAAGCCTATAGAATCTATATGAAATATGGACATCACATTGACGATAGTTGTGATGTCATATTTTATGAGAGCATAGCATTCAAGAAATCAAAATAACTTTCTATAGATTCACTAATGATTAAGAACTTCCTATATTTGAGGAAGAAGTTGACAAGGAAGGAGAAGGATCTCACCATGAAGAATAAGGACTTAGTGAACCTATTTAACCCGTGGTCATTCAAGAAGCAAGGAAAAGTCATAATTGGTTGAAGTATACACTACTTGATGTAGAAGGTCATGGGGCAGCTCAAGGATCATTTAGAGAAAATAAAAGACCCAAGAAATATTCTAGGTATGTTGCATACATCACAAAATTAATAGAAGCAGAACCATCCACCTTTGAATAGGTTGTAGAACATCGAGAATGGAAGGATGCCATGAATGAAGACTATCAATCTATAATGAAGAATGGAGTATGGAAGATCATACCTAGGCCTAAAGACAAATCTATGGTTACTTCCAAATGGATATATCAGATCAAGCACGCAATTGATGAAAGTATAGATAAGTATAAAGAAAGATTGTGGCTAGAGGGTTCTCACAACTTGAAGGCATCAAATATGAAGAAAAATTTGCTCCAACAGCAAGATATACAACAATTTGATCATTAGTATCTCTGTCAGCATTGATCGGATGGAACATCCACTAAATGGATGTCAAGACCGCGTTTTTGAATGACACTATATATGAATAAGTCTACATAGAACAACCCTTGGGATTCGAAATCAAATGTAGGAAGGCATATGTTTGCAAATTTAAGAAAGAATTATATGGCCTCAAGCAAGCACCAGGGGCATGGTATGCTATAATGGATGCATACCTTCAAAGATTAGGCTTCATGAAAAGTTTAGTTGACTCAAACCTATATATTAAGGTTGTAAACAATGAACCTATAATTATTCTTCTGTATGTAGATGATCTTCTCTTGACAGGTGTGGAAGGTCGAATTTAAGAATGTAAGAAGAAATTGGCAGTAGAGTTTGACATGAAGGATCTTGGCTTTATGCATTACTAACTAGGACTAGAAGTCTAGAAGGAACCTAATAAAGTCTATTTAGGTCAAGGAAAGTATGTGATTAAGATACTGAATAATTTCAACATGATGGAATATAAAAATATGACCACTTCAATTATCACAAACTTAAAAAAACTAAGGAGTTTTGAATCAAGCCCTGTGGATCCCTCCAGGTATAGACAATTGATTAGCTCATTGATTTACTTGGTGAATACTTGATTGGAAATATGTGTTGCAGTAAATGTACTCAGTCAATTCCAAGTGGAACTGAAGCATGATCATTGGATAGAAGAAAAAATATTTTAAGATATCTACGAGGAACCATCAACTACTGCCTGAAATATGATAGAAGGAATGGTGTTCAATTGACTGGTTATACAAATTCTGACTGGGGATAGAGTGAACAAGATGGAGGAAGCACTATGGGAGGATGTTTTAGTCTAGGATCCTCAATGGTCTAATGGATGACCAGAAAGCAAGACATCGTTTCTTTGAGTAGTGTTGAAGTTGAATATGTTACAACATGCGAAGTTAGCAGGGAAGCAATTTGGTTAAGGAAGTTGCTATCTGACTTGTTTTAAGGAATGATGAACCCTAAAATGATATGCTGTGATAACACGAGTTGTATTTGTTTATTTGAGGACCCATTGTTTCATGGGATGACAAAACATATCAACAACAAGTATCACTATATATAAGAGCTACTACAAAATGGTGTGGTGCAGCTATGGTATATCTCCACTAATGAGAAAGTAGCTGACATTGTGATGAAATCACTTCCAAACAAGAAGCTTTTGTACTTAAGGGACAAGCTCGGTTTGCTGGATTTTTCCTCTCTAATTGAGAGGGAGAAATAGACACAACATTCTTGTCTTCACTTGGGAAGAAATAGTTGAGGATTGGGCATTCAAGATTAGAGTAGTCTTGGACCAATATTCTTTGAGGATTAGCTACCCAAGATAAGAATAGTCCAACAGGAAGTCATACTCAATGAACACCCAGGTGGGGTACCTTGGAGAGACAATGATGATGGTGTCTATACATCATTGATTTCGCCAACATTGTGACCTAATATTTTTGGAGAGATAGAGTCATTAGTAAGGCCTTGCTATGTGACAATGTTGGTTATTATGATGCTACATGGATGGGTTCCCAGTCTGACTCTTCTTATGAGATCTCTTTAGATTGAGAATAACCATGTTCCTCTTATGAATACCTTCCTAGTTGAGAGGGAGTGTTGAAAAATGTGTAACTAGGGTTGGCCTTCATTAGTATGAAATGTATTCTTGTATAGATAGATATATATATTATATATATATATATATAAATGAAAAAGAGATTATTATTATTATTGGAGCATGGATTTTATGTTAAAGTTATTTTATTTTGTAGGTCAAGCACCCATTAAGTGCTTCTAGGGTTTTGCCTAGGTATAAGATTCATTTTCATATATGGAAGACCCTATGGGCACATTGTAAATTGAAAAAGAAATTTATTTTTTCTTGAAAGTGTCAAAATACCCCCAAGATCAAGTCAGTCTAATGAGCTATCAAGTCAGCCTACATGAAGAGCCACATCCACCCTTGAAGAAGCCTATATATAAGAGGAACTCATCCTCCACTTACATCATTCATTCACTCATCTCTTATTCGATGAGGGCCGAAGAAGAAATTCAGAGAAGGAAGTGTGAAGAAGAGAAGGACGAAGAAGTAGAAGTGTTTAGGTCTCTCTCCATTCTTCTAGAAATGTGAAGTTAGGGTTTCCGCACTGGGCTAGTTTGAGGTTTGATTTTGGAAGCAAAAGAGAAGAAAGGAAAGAAAATCTCTCTTAGGGAATCTTACTCGCACTATGACTCTAGTCAAGGAAATCGAGGTCAAGGGGAAGGTAGTTAGAGGGATATTGAAGTCTCCTAGAGAAGCAGCAACAGTTGCAACAACTGTTAGGGAGAAGAATTTCGGATCTATTGGGAGGTCGAAGATATTTCAGCAGGAAGCTGAGGAAGACTTGATATTGGAGGATATGTTTTTGATTGTAGGTCATGGTATTTGTCAATTGAAAGATCTGAAATATAAGAAAATATTCTACAAGTTTTCCCCTCAAGTGGAGGGGTTTTGGCCCTCGCTTGTAGCCTATATACTGTGTCATTGTTCTTATTGTTTTGGTATTTTTTTGATGTATTGCACATTGGAATAAGAAAGATCAAATCTAATAAGTAAAAAGGCAACACAAACAATTATCAAGTAAAGAAAATTAACATATAAATTTCCCTATTGAATTCTTAACAATGAGCAGCATGGTGAGGGATATTTTCCTGACATAGAAGAAAATTTGAGAAGTTTGAAGGCAAAAATAAGGAGTTTCAACAAAGATAATGACCAAATCATTCAATGAAAAGAGAGACTTACTAGGACACAAAAGAAATAAGCAGAAGTCAATGCAGTGATTCTTCAGAGCTTGTCAGACTTACATAGACAAGAACCAATTAGAATCAGTCATGGAAAAGAGGATAGGGCTAATGGAGCATATGGTAGTAGGTCACATGGTGAGAATAGGTTGGATAGAGATGACATTGTCAGAGATGGTAGATTCTTGGATACACATGATAGATGAGGAAGTAGATATGGGATTTACTCTAGTTCTAGTTCAAACAGGTATCAAGGTCATCATCGTTATCATCCTTATAGGAGGAGTGATAGGGGATATTTTCCAGATGAGTTCAAGAAAGAAAAGCCACCCACATTTGATGGAGAAATAAAGAAGTCACAAGCTGTAGAAGCATGGTTGCTTGGGATGAACAAGTTCTTCAGGTTGAATGATTACTTAGAGAACATGAAGGCCAGAATAGCAACATTCAGTCTTAAAGGTAAATGAGATATCTAGTGAGAAGATGTAAAGAATTTTAGAGGTATTCTTGAAGAGGAGTTGTCTTGGAGTGATTTCAAGATACTATTTAGGAAGAAGTATCTATCAGAGAGATACTATGACGGCATGGAAAAAAATTTCTATGAGTTGAAGATGGGATCTATGACCGATGAGGAGTACATTATCATATTCTTGGAGTTATTGAGGTATGTGACTTATCTCAAGGAGCAGAATGCCAAGATTCAATGATTCATCATTGATTTGTTGGTAATGTTCAAGAACATGATTGATTTTGATGATCCTAGATCATTGGAGGAGGCCATTTGGAAGCTAAAGCATTGTTTTGAACAATCATAACACATATCTGAGACTAAGCTAGAATAGAAAGTGAATGAAAAGGATAAAGGAAAATGGGACAAGAACTTAGAAGTGAACAATACCTCAAGATACAAGTAACAAAGAGAATGTGGCATTGCATAAGAAGTTCAATGCATATGATAGAGGACAGGGATTTCAGTTTCAGGAGAAGAACAAGGGTGCAGGTTGAAAGCCTTTGTAGTGTTGGACTTGTGGAGGAGAGCATTGCAGGAGATATTGTCCACAACATCATTGTGGTTGACCAAAGATCTACAGGGCTCAGGAGGCATAAATAGTGGGAGATGTTGGACAAAGTATTCCATGGATTTATGCAACATTGGAGAATAGGTAGGCATATCACCACCCATCTATTATTGAGATTGGTGGTAAGATTTTGTGATTAAGTTGTTTCTATTTTGATTGAAAGTGGATCTAATTATAGTTATGTTAACCCTAACCTGGTGGATAAGTGTGGTTGAATAAATAAGTGCATGCATAATCTTGGTTAGTGCAGTTGGCTATAGGTATAAGGAAGAGATTTCATCATTGGGTAAGATCTTGTGCATTTGAGTTAAATGGTATGCCTACAACAGTGCATTTGAATGTGCATCTATTGGGATTGTATAGTATGTTGTTGGGTATGGACTAGTTATATATTCACAGGACTAAGGTGGAATGATATGACAAGACTATTGAGTGCTTAGATGATAATGGGGAACAAAGAGTCTTGCAGGGTAAGAAGAAGGATGTAACATTGCCTCCTCTAACATCTACTCACTTTCATCAACTTACCAGGGGTAAACATTGATGAGCGATTACTATGATATGACTAAACCTCCTAGATGACCTTAAGGAATTAGAGTCGACACAACAAGACCTTACTGACTTCCCTCGGGTTCTACGGGACCTTCAGAAGTAACCCAACCCCTCTAGGTGTCCAACCCCTAAGACAACTCACCTTTTCCCTGACCTAGAGCCCCAATCTCTCCCTTACCAAGGTGTCCATGCAAATATGGGTTCCCAGTCACTCCCACATGCCTGCATCAATGTGGTTGTGGCCTTTTTTTTCCAGTGTTGTGCCAACGATTGCGAGAATTAAGCCTACTATCTAGGGCTGGGGCTAAGCATCTATCCAGAAATCCATGAATCTGTGAAAACCCATCAAACACATGAAGACAATGCTTGTAAACCAAAAATTGGAACCAAGACTTGACCTGACCATCCCCAACTGAGAGGAAATTTTGTCAAACACTTGGTAGATATGCCACCTACAGGTCATGAATGCAAGTATGAACATAAGGGAATGAAAACTTATCCAAGTTTTAATAAAAAGGGTCTCTACCTTCTCACATTAGTATCATAAGATCAATTAGGTATTGAATTAATTATTTATTCAGTTATGAGTGAAAACATGAATAGAGCCATGAATGAAATTTTCCATATAACCATGCTTATAACCAACATATAACTAGATAGATAACAATAAGAGAATATCCATTAAATCCACATAATAACCAGTACATTTCCTTACCAAAAGTAAGTGAAACTTAGATTTTATTAACCATAATTACCAACTGGGTTTGGGACTTCCAGGAACCACTAGACCATAATTGGCTCAACCATATCTTTCTTTTAGCCAAACACCCCCATGCCATATTCCAAGTGTGAATGTGATACCTCATGGGATAAACCAATCCATAAACAACCAAGGGAATCTAGATGCTAAATGAGCTCCACCCTCACCATACCATGATCACACCTAAATGAATGTGGATATCACAAAATCGAACTGAGCTTGCATGCCTCAGAATTTCTTCAACATCCTTAAGGAATTTTTGTGTCTCCACCCTCAGGCTTTACCATTTATCCCACCATTATCATTCAAGGGATTCCTAGGCCTTTGGGAATTTTCCTAAGACCACCTCACCCCAGATTCCAAAACCAGTCGACAATCCAAAGCTCAAACCAAGAACAATCCCATCACACCATGGTTATTTGGAAATGGTAAGGCTAGGCTGAAATCCACTATCAAAACCCGACAAACTCCATGCCATTGATAACAAAAGAACCATATACCAACATCCACATACCATGCATGTCAAAACCAGCTAGGGAATCACAATTGTAATTTGTTACCTTCAAGTATTCCCGTTGAAGTTGCTTGATACTTGCCTTCCTTTGATTTCATTGTCCTTCTTTGCTTTTCCTTTCCTTTCCTTGCTTGCTTACTTTCTTTCTCCTCTTGAGACAATTCTAACACTAGCTAAGAATAAGTTAACAAAAGATGACCAAATTATGCTTTGAGTTATTTTTATTAATAAGGCCTCTACTTTCTTCAAATTTCCATTATTTTCCTTCATTTTCCTCCTCACATGAAACTTGTGACCTTTCACCTTCCTTTTCTCCTAATTTCCATAATTTTCATAAATAATGTGCCAAAAATACATTTTTACCTTTCCAAAGCCTTAGCCATTACCTTTTCCAATTTCCCCTTAGACATAAAACACAATTAGTGATTCCCACTAGGATATTTTACCCACATTCATCTTGGAATAAGTGTCCCTTTCTTGTGGTCTTATTTTACATTTATTAACTTTTATTACATGAAATTTTAACTCAGGGTTGTTACAGGCCCCTCCCCCTTGGGGAAAACCATCCTCAGTGTTAAACCACACCTAGACCCAAACTAATGAAGATCAAAACATACTTTCTATGGATGTTTATAACTCAGCTCGTTACAGTATTTACAATAACATCCTACTCAAAGAAAAACCACCATGACAAACATGACAACATGACAACCATACCACTTAGCAGAGCTTTATAACACAACTCATGGTGGTATTTACAATAGAAACCACATATAAATATGTACAAATACCAACACTCGTTTGCCTTCACAAACAGACAATGAAGGATACATAACTCGCATCTGATCAACCATCTTCCATGTAGCTTCATCGGGTCCAAAGTACTTTTACTACACTTTAACCTGTTCGAATGCTCTATTACGGATCACGAGATGTTTCCTCTACAATATGCATTGGGGTTTCGGATGGAATCCTCCTTCTTAATACACCTACAATACAAACCAATCAATAACATGATCAACATCCTTTACCTATCTTTTGAGAAATGAAACATGAAAAACATCATGGATTTTCATTGTCGAAGGTGGTGCAAGTCTATAGACCACTAGTCCAATCCTCTCAAGGATCTCAAAAGGCATGAAATATCGTGGTGACAACTTGGCACATGATCTGATCCTCAAGGAGCTCTTCTTGGGCTTGATGCACAAATACACATGTCCACCAACTTGAAACTCCTTAAATGCCTTGTGTTGGTACGCATAACGTTTTTGACTCTCCTGTGTTGCCTTTAGATTCTTCTTTATAGCCTGCATTTCTTGTTCCATGTCTTCCAACATGTCTGGTCCAATAAGTACCCTATTCACTGGATCACTCCAATTGACAGGGGTGTTACAACTATGCCCATACAATGCCTCAAACAGACTCATCCTTACTGACTCTTGATAACCATTGTTGTATGAAAAATCAATGAATGGAAGGTACTCCTCCCATCTCCTCTGCTGATGCATACCATACATAATCAACATGTCCTCTAATATCTTGTTGACCCTCTTTGTCTATCCCTTTGTTTGTGGATGATAAGTTGTGATGAAGACCAATTTTCTTCCAAATCCTGCAAGAAACTCCTTCCAAAGCTTGGAAGTGAACTTGGCATCCTTGTCGGACACAATCTTCTTCAAAACACCATGCAATCTCATGATCTCCTTGATGAAGACCTATGCAACCTCACTAACTAAATAAGTAGTCCTCACTGGAATGAAGTGAGCTACCTTACTCAAATTTTCTACCATAACCATCATAGAATCACGCTGTCTCGATGTCCTCGAAAGACCTGTAATGAAATACATGGAAATGACCTCCCATTTCCACTCTAGAATTGGAATAGGTTAAAGCAACCCACTTGGATGCTTACACTCTGCTTTGACCTGATGATAGTCCAAACATCTTGCCATGAATTCTGCCACTTCCTTCTTCAAATTTGGTCAGTAGTAGAACTTCTTTACTACTTTCAATGTCTTCAAATATCCTACATAACTTGAATATGGTTTTACATGAAACTCCAACAAGATAAGCTTCTTGATTTCATCGTCATCCAACTTATAGATGCTATCCCTAAATCTCAGAAAGAAATCTACTGTAAGATGTGTTAAGCGGATAAATCGTTCTTGCGGACAAGACCGATCTCCCTAGTATCAAATGATATCTAGCAACAAGCAGCACAAGCAAATCTACTTTTCTCTAAACATGTTTCAATTCATAAATGAAAACTAAGAGGTGTAATAGACCCTACCTCGATCCAACGCTTGTTTGTGGCAATTTTGTTCCAATAGCTTCAAGCAGTTCCCTTTTAATAACCTGCATACACAAACAAACACAAATCAAAGAACACCTGCATAGATAATATAATAAACATGTTCATTATGAAGATCAAGGAGCTCATAAAATAAACCATTAGAGACAGTTCATTGAGAAAAATAAACTTGATTGTATTAACTTTATGAATAAAAGAACCTTACAACCTTTGCCTTGATGTTGCACAAGCTCTTTCCATGGTCCAGCAGGAATCTCCTCTACTTTGACAAGCCTCACTCACTTCCCAAATGAAATGAAAGGTATGTGATCTCTCCTCTCACAAGCTCAAAAAGGAAGTCTAATTTCCAGCATCATTTACCCTCAAGAATCTTCAGCTTTTAACACCCTCTACAACCAGCCCAATGCCTGAACTTATAGTGCAAATGGAGGAGGTTGCAGTTCCACCATTGAAGGGATAAGTTCCTCCTTCAATGGGATAAGCACCTCATATCATGGAGTTAGCTCCCTTAGTTATGGAATGGATGAACCAAGGTGGAGC
>APFE031207196.1:192098-308169 GCA_000404065.3 Pinus taeda | reverse complement strand
GGGGTACTCGCCAGAAATGGTGGGGGAATAAAGGAATCATAATCGTCGTCATCGGCAGTATGCCGCTCTTGAACATGGCACTTGTCTGCATTCGTGTCTGGGTGGGGACATCTCATCTTGTTTCACACTTGCCTCTGTGGGTTTGGGTTATCCTATTTGACCGTTCATCTGCTCATTGCCTTGTCGTCATGACCCCTGATCATTTGACATCAAATACTGCCGAATCCGCTGTCGTGCCGCCGATATGTTGAAGAGAAGTTGACCTCTGCAGAATACTCAACCTCCCTCTGATATCTCACACAAAACATGTTATCCTTCTCTGTCTTGTTTCGATGATGTGGGAATCATTATGGCCCACCTTCGATCAAGATCACTTCCTGTCGACTTCAGCTCATTATCCAAGAAGATGACCTAGAGACTCCCTTCAGGTACCTTGGAGCCTGCATGCCTCAATGGCAAGTTCTTCGTGTTCGACGAGAGGTTTTCATCATTGGCCTCCGATCGGATGATTCTATGGGTGTTCGACACCGGCTCATTAATTCACATGTCGTGGATTGTACCTATATTACCTTGAGGACCATCGTCATTATTGGTGGCCCCTCTCGCGTCTGTTAACAATTTTCATCATTGACTGGTAATCAGACGATGTTCAAGCATGTTCGACTTCAACTCCTGTATTCACATGCTTGAACTTGTACCGTGTTCGGGTCGAGTTGGAGCACAAGACCCCGGATTGTGCATATTGGAATCCGGGCTGCATTTTATGGATTATTGTAATCATTACATGACTCATTTATTGGATGGCTGCGACCATACCTGAGTCCATTTATAGATCCTCATCGGATGGCTGCGTCCATACCTGGGATCTAGTTGTATATACTCTGTTGCGGATGGCTGCGCCCATACCACATCTATCATGTACTTGAGATATCAGTTGTACTTCTTTTCGCAGGTTCTCCGGCGGCAGTATTTTCAGTCACGCGTGTTCTTATAAAGCGCTTCACCCCTCCCTCTCTCTCTCGGGCCTCATGCTTTAGGGGGCATCTGTTACATAGTAATTTGTCACCGTTTGTCACCGTCCCTATTACCCCTCTCCTGCGCCTTGGAGGACTCATTCCGGGACTTGTGAGAAGTGACAAGACTTGAAACCACTTGCATCATTCACCTCTGAACATGAGCTTCATATGCCCTGAAGACATCTCCTGCTCTTTGCCGTTAAAAACAACCCTTTTTTCATTAGCGCTGGTCCACTATGTTCTGCCCGCGCCAATGGGGAAAATCCTATAAAAGGGTGCGCCATTAGCGCTCTGTCCCAGAGTCGCAATCGCGCCAACCTTTTTGGGCAAAGTTTTTAACCAATCTATCTCTGAAAGTTCTATCCAACTTATTCACCAACTACATCCAAGTTAAGTGAAGATGGTTTGGCTTCAAATCTCCTTGAATGGGAAAGCAGTTTGCCACCATTCCATAGAAGTTTCCAAGTGATGAGGCCAAATCCATTATTGTTGTGATTGAGCTTATCTTCTCCTTTTCACCTATAAAAGCTTGTCTCCATGCCTTGAGCAAGCTAGTTCTGGTCCTGTGGTAATTATACTTGTGCTGAAAGGAAGATATCAAGAGATTAGAGTTGCAAGAGCCTTCTTTGTGTCCATAAGGCTTAATCTAAGTAAGGAGACCTTGTTGCCAAAGAGAGAGAGGCTTGTCCCTCACCCCTTCAATCTTTGCAAGACTTGTGTAGCTGAGCACCCAGCCAAAGGAGGACTTGATGTCAGGACGCTAGTTGTATTCTCCTTTGTTGAATATTAATAATAGATGACTATCATTATGGTTCCATTCTCGTTGTTGTGATGATTAATGTTGAATTATGTCCTTCCTGACTGATGTATAATTGCATATATTAGATTTCACGCTTGTGTTTGTGTTGTTCTCTTTGTTTGCAGGTGTCCATTCACGCGGATAGTGGAGGATTGTGACCAGCCGAGGCAAAGGAACGTGGGCGACATCTCTTCTATGAATAGAAGCGTTGGAACTCAAGTAGGTCTTCATCACCTACCTTTTTATTTGCAATTAGGAACCTGCATGGTAGCATTGTTTGATTGTTGCTAGACCCATTCTGGGCTAGTAGGGATCGCCTCTATCCGTAGAGGGGATTTACCTCTCCAACAGTCCCTTAATTTCACCTTCGTGAGAGAGCAAGGAGGAGCTCGCTCAAGTCTCTCTGAGAAGTGCGGTCAGTTTGATAAGATAGTGCATTCCGCAGCTACCACCTCGACCCACACCACCACCCACACCACCACCTGCTTCACCTTCTTCACCTCCATCTTCACCCACTCCACCTCCACCAACCGAGTAGTTCAGCATGGTAAGCGCGATCAAGCTACCTGTATTCATAGGAGTAGGGAATGAGGATCCGTGCCAGTTCTAGTTCGTGGTAAGAGCAGTGTGGGAAGCGCAAGAGGTCATGGATGACAACATTAAGAAGGCTACATTGGTGAGCACACTACAGGATCATGCATTGATGTGGTATATCAAGCACTCTAATGACCACCCAAATGCAGGGATAGTAGAGATCCAGAATGCATTGAACAGAGAATTTAGCCGGCTAAAATCAGAGACACAGTAGTCATCGGGTTTAAAGAGATCGCGATGCTTCCAGGTGAGACCCCTTGGGATCTGGATCAGTGACTGAAGAGTACGATCCGCAAGGCTAATATGACACTCACAGATGCACAACATTGTGCATTGTCTGTGGCATCTTTTACACTGCACCTAAGGATGGCACTATCACAAGAGAAACTTTCTACCCAGGCCGAAGCGTTGGAAATGGCGATGAGGTTGCATGAGACACCGATACAAGATCTGGGGCTAGGAGTTCAACAAATCCACATGCAACTATAGAATCTTTGCCTAGAAATGCAGAGCTTGAAGAAGGATAGGGCACCGCGACCAGAGGCGCATGAGGAAGTATGGTGCGTAAAATGAAAAGTCCAGGGCCATGACAAAGACCACGGTCGAGTATTCGCGAACTACTTGGAAGGAGGGGGGCCAATGTTGTTGAGATTAGAGGCATAGGCAGGGCCAAGTGTGACACCAATGTTATGGTGCATGATCTGTCAGATAGGAGGAAAACACATGACGGATAATTTTCATTTATTGCAGAAGTATACACAAACTCCCTATCAGTTGTTTTGTAATTTCTACAAGTGAGTAGGCCACGACGAGCGTACTTGTTACAGCTACAACTTAATGATGGATCAGACCCCAGCCTATCAGATGCAGACAAAGACGTGAATCCTCGACCGAGCAGCAGGGATGGCGCGCACTAGATTTCAGGGGCGAGGTCGAGGACGAGGAGGAATGGGACCAGGAAGGGGTCGCGAACAGTTAATTTGTTACAATTGCGGAGGACCAGGGCACTACGCCCACGATTGTACCAACCCGACGAGAATATCTTGTTCATAATGTGCTCAGTTTGATCATGAAGCAGTAGATTGTTCTATGTTGATCGCATAGCTGTGCGAGAAAGCGGTACTCCAGCCTCCTCCGACTCAAAATATCCAAATGATGAGGTCTGAACCGCGCAAAGAAGACCTAAATGTGAACATGATGCTCAGAAGCGGTGTGACCACCAGGGAGGATAAGGGGAAGCAGCCTGAGGAAGATACATGGGTTCGCAAGGCTCCTATAAAGGAACCTGAGTTTGACTTAGAACGCGCAAAGGAGACGTTCATGGAAGCTAAGAAGAGCTTCGCGGTGGCCTCCACTTCTGGTAGTAAGGATCAACCAGAGCCAGGGATGGATTCCTCTATGCTTACTACCTTTTTGGAGACATGCATGAAACTGCTGCGTGACAATAAGGTAGTTAAGGGACTATAGGAATTGATCACCAGGTGCGTAGGATCAGGGGACCCGCGCGTAGTCGGGAAATTAGGAAAGCATGCATTGCGCAATGGGAGGGAAATGAGATTGACGACACAAACTGGCGAGTCTGAAATGGATCAGGTAATCCTGGACCTGGGTTCATATGCAAATGTATTATCGAAGCAGACATGGGAATGTATGGGTAGGCCTGCGTTACAGTGGTCCCTTATTCAATTACGAATGGCGAACCAATAGAAGATTTTGTCCATGGGGAGGTTACAAGGGGTAATAGTTGATATCAAAGTCACGAGCACACAGATGGACTTTGAAGTAATAGAGATTGTCGATGACAACAATCCCTATCCTGCATTGTTAGGAATAGACTGGACCACTGATATGAATGGAATCATCAACCTGAAGAAGCAAAAGATGATATTCGAGAAAAATTCCTTACGCGTAGTAGTCCCACTAGACCCAGCCGAAGGAGCGTGCTACACTGAACTAGTGCATGACGATGAGCTAGATTGTATTTGCCAAATAATGGCGCAAGACCAGGATCGGGTGAACCCGACTGCAGATGGGAGAATCTCGTGGGAGCGTGACAGTTCCTGCACTTCAAATTCAGAAAAAGAAGTAGAATGCTGGCAAAACTGGTTGCATGAAGTGACAACGCTAAATTGCAACATGATGATTAGATCATTGCATTGCGTGATGACTGAGGCAAGGGAAATCCCAACCTATGATGGGGTGACGGCGGTGGATGAATTCCTAGACAAATTTGAAGGTACAGTACTGGAACAGCAGTTGTACGATGCGCTGGAATGGGCACTGCGCAAAACATCCTCACGATGGTGGAGTACACATCAGAAGACCATCGTAAACTGGCACGAATGTAGAAAATGGATGCGCTTATGGTTTGGAAGCCCCCAGTGTCAAATGAGAACCGAGCAGCCAGGACGAAGCAACTTGTGCGCCTACCTATGTTGATGGGTGTAGACGTGTGCTATGAAAGCACATCCTAGACTAAGGATCGAAAATCAGAACCCGATGCGATAGAAGGAAAAGCGGCATACACCACAAATATTCCACGTCAAAGCATTCAAAAAGCTATGTGGAATCATGAACAAAGTTCACCAGGCAAGATGAACTAACTAGGACCTACGCGTACCAGCGGTTCGATGGGCCTATAGGGCCATAAGAAAAAACAGGAGCGCGAAAGTGATCCCAATGCTGACGAGAAGAGACGAAACCATAAGAGAAGAGAAGAATACCCCTAAATGGCTCCCATAGTTGGGATAGTACGGGAGGACCCGGGTAAAGAAATTATGCAGTCACAGGAAGCCATTCGGTGAGGGAACTTGAACTTTTGCGAACTCGAAGAAGTTTGGGTACGACTAAGAAAGAAAAGCATGATATTGGACGAAGAAATCAACAAACTATAAACCGAAGTCATGCAAGCATGCTGCACCGAGAAACTAAGCATGATGGGACAAGGTATAGCCAGCCATACTACTACAGTAGAAGAAGTCATGACCCTGCTACCATGGTTGCGATCGCACCTTACTAGACAAAGTAAACAGGGGGACTCACAGCATAAGGAGGAACGCGAGGCGCTGACTGGCATGAGGGTAACAAAGGAAGGCAAATTGAAGCCTCGCACCAGTGGTGCAACCACCTGACTATCTGTAGGGAGCATAATCTTGGTGCTCCAAGCAGTTGAAAGAGAGCGCGGGACTATAAAAGATTCTGTATGGGAGATGAGCGAGATGGAGGTTGCATGTAGGATCGGGATGTCACAAGGGTCACAGATGCACATAAGGGGCTGCATTGCTGCGTGGGTAGGTTGGGAGGTGACTGTTGATGTCACTGTTCATGACAAGTGGTCCAATTTAAGGCAAAAAGGAGCAGGCGACAGATAATTAAGACACGAATTAAGAACAAGATTTGGGACGATATGCCGCCAAGAAGGCATTAATGACGCAGAAGTGGGGGGAAGGGTCGAATTCAAATTCAAAGGATGCTATAAAACCCCCCGGTCCAACTCCAAGGCAACATTTGGTTGTTTGAGAATTGAGCAAGTACAGAGCAGTGAGCACTGTGTACTTTTACCATCCTCAAGTGTAGATAGAATGACAACTGCTAGAACAAGAGTGCGATTCGTTGAAGTTACCACGGAGCCCAGTATGGCCCATGAGGAGACTGGAGAGGCAGCAGCTGTGCCCGAAGTTCCAAAATCACCATGCACACCGCGCCCACAGAAAGATAAGAAAACGATGGGGCCAGTCTGGGTATCCCCAAGAAACCCACGGTTTGGCAAATTGTTAATGGCGGAGAAGGGAAAAGTTGTCACATTGAAACAGTCGAGGAGGAGGAAGAATTGCAAGCCCTGATCACCTAAATTGAGGTGCAAGACAATGAGGTGGAGGATGTCTCCCAAAATCATTTCACAAAAAAGTTACCTCCCTACATCCCCCTGTGGAAGCGGAAAGCCAAGGTACCGAAGGACCTGGAGGCCACGAAGAGTGCGATCCAAACCCTACTCCTCCCCAATGATATAAGGTTTGAAGGTTTGTCATTGGGATGAATACCTATTACGAAGTTTGAAGATTGGGACCTCGCAAATAGTGAGAAGTTCCCACAGTTGGCCGTGGAGAAGTTAATAAAGCAGAAATGGTTGCGCAGTGTGGAGAAGGCTAAGTTACTCAATCTGCGATGGATACCCCACTACCACCACCTGCCCATCACCATTTCTGTCATCAGGAAGCTACTGTGTCTGGTGCATGATGGGTATCTCTGGCTGGAGGAGCCGATTCCCATCACGGCCGATCTAATTCACCGAATTTCTTGACTGCCAGTTAAAGGAAACGACCCCGCGGCCATAGCAGGAAAAAGCAGCGACTTAGCCCTCGCAAAAGCTATGAAGGCCAAGTATAAACTAGAAAAGAGAAAGGGGGGGTACGCAATAGCAAGCATTAAAGACCAAGGGGTGAGCGTAGCCACCCAGCTACTGGCTGGCAAGTTAATGAGGAAATGTCGCGGCGATGAAGTACCAGCGTCTGTGATTGTGTTGGCAGAGCAATGCACAGAGGGGGTCCAGTTCAACTAGGCGCAGTTCCTCTATGACGAGCTCTTGACAAACGCAGGGAGGCCCAGGAGTAGGGTAAGACCTTCCACTATGCGTGGTTTCCCTTATCCATCCTATTGGTTATAGGGGAGTTGCCGGCGGATAGCGAGTTTCCCACTACTGAGGTGACCTGCCCGAAGCCGCGAGGTACACCTCGCTCTGGGCTACAAAAGACGCGAACAAGATTCATGAGATAAAGGTGTTCTGGGTGTTTGTAGAGGCAAGCATCTGAACATGGATCAACTGTAGGCTGTGCTTGTCCCCTACTGTTCATAACAACTTGCAAAACACAACAAAATTTAAGGCGGATATGCATAACCTGTATATCTGGGCGTGCAAGGATCCAATATGAAAATGGGTGAAGCTTTCATTCATTGCAATAGATGATGCGATCTTCGTAGTGATGGAGTCATGGCCTCCAGAGTGGTGCACCCCGGACTTGGCAGAAATGGAGAAGGTTGCAGCTCAACAAAGAAAGAAGGACAACAAGCTGTGCCTCATGCAGCTGGCTGAGAGGGAGTGCCAAGAATAAGAAGCAGTCACACAGCAGAAGGCATTGGATGCACTAGTAGCAGCACAAATAGTAGAAACCACAACCGCGCCAACCAGAGAGGCCGAGGAAGGAGAAGAGATGTCCTCGGGGCAGCAGACTGGGAAAGTGGACAGGGAGGAGGACAACGCAGACCCCAGTATGACATCAACACAACTCAAGCAGCCACGCGACCCAGAGAAAACAACCCCCAAGAAGAAATGGAAAGCCACAAAGACGTCTGTCGACCCGATCGTGCTCACAGAAGGTGATCTATTGGATATAAGCAAAACGATTCGGGAAGTTGCAGAGGGTGCGCTCCAGGGATTGCAGATGGAGCAGAACACTGTTTTGGGGGCGCTCATTGTGCAACTGCAAGGTTTATAGGTACAACACCCCCAAACAAGCACAATGGCCCAGTATGTCGCAGCAAGAACCACTGAGGCCGAACAACCATTGTGCGCTCGTATGGGTAACACCTTCATCTTGCCCGAAGGCACATTAGCAGCAACGAGCGAGGATGACCAGGCTGCGATGAGCAGCATGAAAGGCGTCGGCTTGAACTTGGCCACCCTACCGCGCGAAATATTGTACCAGCTACAGGATGGGGTCATCACCGAACTCCGTGCCTGGAAAGGCGAAGCGATCGAGGTCCTGCATGAGTAGACAATCAACATGGACTAGCTCAACATCCAGAGTGATGTGTTGGTTGCGCAGGCTAGCCGGGTTGGAGCAGGTTGTAGAGGATGCATGCAGGAGCATTCTAGAGTTGGTCGTGCTGGCGGAGCTACCAGCAGCAAAGCGAGTCCATAGGTTGGCGGTCAGAGTCCGCGAGGCCCGGGAGGAAATGACAACGGTTCAGTACTAGCTGAACCTGCAAATCATTGAGCTGTGATTCAAGGCGCAACCCTCCACACCCCCAGAAGTTAGAGAGCAGCACACCCACGCTATCCAGATGGGGTTGGAACAAATTGGCTAGGTGACACAGGGGTGCACCAGGATGTTGGAGCAAGCACTAACCATACTTACGCACCTAAAAGAAGATCTGAACCTACAACGCCTAGAGACAGAGGTGTGAGAGTTGCAGTAGGAGTACGACAGTGTCTCGAGCACCGTGCAGATGGTTGCCCTTACTCAACGACTCACCAGACTACAGCAGGCAAGGGTACTGAAGGACTGATTAGACGTCGTGCACCAAAAGGAAGCCATGCTTAAAGCACGCATCCTAATCACAGCTACCATTGAAGGGAAGCTGGCACAGATGCAGGAACTATACATGGTTGGACAGGAATGTGACCCTGCTCACAAAAGTTCAAAGATACGTGTGCAACAAGTATAATAGGCGGCAGAACATTGTGCTGCGGACACCCAAGCTGCGTGAGACCTACTGCATGGACTTCTCACAAAGATTGAGGCACCAGCAGAGTGACTCAGGACGAGTCACGATGATTGTGTTGGGGGCCCATTGGGTAGTGGATCCCCCCATAGCATGTTATTGGGGCTTGAAGCCCAAATTTTGGTCAAGTGTAATGTAAAAACCCCACGAAATGCAGGCGCGGAGCGCAAGAGTCTAGGGTTGTCCGCCCTAAGATAGTGTAATTTAATGTAAAGTGTGTCGGCCTATCGATGGTCTGTGGACCATTGGATTGTATAAATATAGCAAGGCGCTAAGTGTAAAGGGAGTCTTAGTTTTTGACAAGTAATAGACAGAGGTGAAGGCGTGGTTAGAAGATAGAAGTGGATCTGAAGGTATTGGGTCATAGTGATAGGTAGAGGCTCTGCAGCTAAGTGCGCAGAGGCCTAGTAGAGTCTGCAGTTGAGTGCGCGGACCCCCGCAGCTGAGTGCACGGACCCCCGCAGCTGAGTGGGTAGGACAGAGTCGGGTCTGTAATTGAACTTGAGTATTAATAAAGATAAGATTGATTCAAAATATTGTGCGTCTTTTTGTAGATCTGTATTTCCATGTTCTGGTTATCTTTATGCATTTATATTGGTTTTGAGTATGCGCGCTAATCTGAAAGTTGAACAAGTAATAAGAATATTAGGCCCGCACAAGCTAAGAAATAATATAATAGCACAATAAGGATCGGATCGGTATAACACGGTATTCACAAAGGGCGCACGGGTTGAGAATAATAAGAAAGTTGCGCGAGGTAGCACAACGCGCAGATTAGGATCGCGAACCTCCAAAACCCTCATCAAGACAACCCTAGGGTGCGAAAACCTGGTTCTAGCACCCTCCCATACTACTTTGGGTGAGACCTCAATCCACGCTCCACAGACTGTTGTCGAAAGGGCTAGTAGTACCATTATTTGCTTCGCTAAACTCACTGTTGAACCTGGGTCAGGCCCCAGATAGCCAACAACCTCCCAAATGCTTCGACATGGTAAGATGGTCCAACTTGGTGAGGTGGAGTTTGTTCTTGTTTTTCATACCGGACCAGATGAATTTAAAAATGATCCCATTTAGTGTTTTGATGATGGTAAGTAGCAGATGGAAAAGGTGTGCCTAATACACTCCCATCTGCGTGGTCACCGCTTGTGTCAATGTGATGCGACCCCCCATGGATAGGCAGCTGTATTTCCAACTAGATATTTTTTTGTAGAATCTGTCCACCAGCCACATCCAGTCATTGACTTTGTAACTACATGGTTTAATATGGAAACCGAGCTATTTCATACCCCTCGACCATACCTCAAAATCCATTTTGAACAATATCCGAATGTAAGCAATAACCTTCATATCACATTGATCATGAAATATAGTGGATTTCATATGATTCATAATTAAAGCAGATGCATTCTGAAAAATATGTAGCCAAGAAAATCTGTTGAGGATCCACCTGATGAGCACGTCGTCGATGAAGAAGCTGTGTGAGATATGGATGTCCCTGCCAAGGGGGAGGGCATGAAAATGGCCCTCAGCCACAACATTATTAATATGGAGACTCAGCTTGTCCATAGCCAGAATGAATAAAAGTGGGGATAGAGAGTAGTCATTCTGAAGACCTCTCCCAGCTTTGAAGAATGTCGTAGGAGAACCATTTATAACTACCGCATATTGTACATTTGAAACACAGGCCATAATCCACTTAGCAGCATTGCCTTGTATACCGATTTTTTCAAGAACCAGTCGCACATAGCCTCAATCTAAACAATCAAATGCCTTTTTTAAATCCACTTTCATGATAGCCGCATTTAATTTTTTAGAGTGGATCGAGTGCACACACTCCTGGGCGATCGCCACATCATCATGAATCTGTCTGTTTTGCAAGAACACGAAATGTGGCGAGGAAATATACTTTGAGAGGGTGTGCTCATTCTATTTGCAATAGTTTTTTAGATAATCTTGTAAACAAGATTACAAAGAGAGATAGGTCGTAAATCAGAAAATGTGAGAGAGTGAGTCTTCTTCATAATCAACGCGATGTAAGTGGAGTTTGTGTGTGAATGTATAAAGCCCCAGAATCACGATTCCTCGACCATGTCAACAAGATCCTATTTGATGAGTTCAAAAAAGTGTGTGAAGAACTCCATTTTCCAACCATTGGGGCCAAGAATCTTATCCCCCTTGAATGATTTTAGTACACCCAGGATTTCCTCTACGGATACAAAATGATAGAGTGCCAGATTAGCATCCTCATCAAACATGGAATGAAAATGTTTGACCCCCCATATTTGATCCTCCAGGCAAACCAAATCCCTTTGGTTGTAAGCTTGCTAAAAGTGAAGAACGATGACGCGACTAATTTCATGCTGTGACTGAAGCTTAGTACCATTTGTATCAGAAATATCCCAAACGAAATTAATCATGCGCCTATAGTTTTCATATCTATGAAAAAATTTGGTATTTCGGTCCCCTTCCCAAATCCAAATAGCTTTGCCTTTTAAACACCAAGTAGTCTCTTTTATATGGAGCAATTGTTTCTTTTTGTGTTCCATGACATGTATACAATTTCAAATGTCAGCAGGTAAATAATGTCCAATTAAATGGTGGTGGATATCCAGGAGTTCTTTTGAAATAGCAGCAACCTCTTTGTTCATATGCCGATGTTTCCTTTTCTCCCATGCCTCAACCTCTGGCGGTAGGTCCCCTAGCTTGTCCTAAATGTGTAGCATGGGAGGGGAGCATCGAACCCTGACACGTTTCTAGACATCGTGCATGAGGGAGTTAAAATCTGGGTCCTCAAGCCATACCCAATTGAACTTGAAGGGCATGCAACCTTTATAATATTCCCTTCTCCAATGAAGTGCAATGGGTCTGTGATCGGATAAATAATAGCGTACCACTTTAGAATATACCATCCCAATCCTCTCAATGATCTAGTCATGCAGGAGAAAGTGATCCATCGCTTTGCAATATATCCCATACCCGTCTGCCCATTGTCCCAAGTAGGAATAAGCGTGGAGGAACAAATATCCATCAGATTGTGCTCCATGATGATATCCTTGATATGGTCAGCCAAAACATCTACCCTTCTAGAACATCCCAAAACCTCGTTCAAACCAATAGTATAGTTTAGATCCCTCGCAATGATGAGAGAAGTAAAATCCATTAACTTCGACTCGATCAAATTATCCAAAAAAGTGGCTCGATCACGGTATGGTGCATAGACATTTAAAATATGAATTCTTCCCTTGAGCCCGCGGATGTTACCAGCAAGGAGGATTCCGACAAACATGAAAAAGCCTTGACATTGACCGACCGAGGATCCCAGATAGCAACTAGACCACCCGAGGGGCCCTGAGCATCAGTGGCCGCCATATGCCAGTCCGGAAGCATATTTCTAAAGTACTAAACCGCCTGAGGAACATCATGCATCGTTTCTTGAAGAAGAATCATATAGGGATGAAGGGAAGAGAAAAGTTCTTTTAGGGCCAAGAATTTTTGAGCGGCCCCCAAGACCTCGCATATTAAGTGAGAGGATGAAGGTCATGGTAGACCATGTGAGGGTATTTGTGCTCCAAGGGCCTAAGGGGAGGAAGTACCAGCAATGGGGACATCAATGAGAGAATGTGTTTCAACGAGACTAAAACGGAGAGGCTGGGGATGACCTCGAAAGTGTCTGCTGTCACAATTATGCTTTCGGCAGATAGTAATATTCCCAGTAAATGTGGGGCTGATGCAAGGGGATGAGTAGCTAGCAGGCTTGTGAATAGTGAGGGAATGGAGGTCTAGTGTCTTCTTCTAGAGGAGAAAATCAGGGTCGCTTCCCGCTGAGTTTGTGGGGGAGTTAAGAGGAGAGTGTGGTGATACAAGACTAGTTCCTGATGTTGGGGAATTTGGAGTGACGCAATAAGGTGAAGGCATAGGGACATATATGATGTGTGAGGAAGAGAGCACATCTCATGACGTCGGATGGCGAGGAGCAGTAGGCGAAGGTGGCAGACAGGCACGGGGAGAATGAATGTTCTGTTCTATAGGGTGGTGTGCGGTGTCATTAGTCAAGGGAATATCAGACCCATCAGAAGTATGGGGGGATGATAGAATAGGAATAGGAGCAGAGTCAAATGGATTTGTAGATAATTGAGAATAGTGATGACCAAATGCAGGTAAATTCAGATTACCTGTTTGTTGTGGAGAAACATGCCCGCGAGGAGTTTCAAACCAACTACGAGGAGAAGCATCTGGCAGAGCATCATTATTTTTTTTCCAAATGCCATGCCAATGACGATGGTGCGCCATCAGAATACCACCCAACCACCACGGACAATGTGCCAAAAAATGTTCAGTGTGATGACAATTTAGACATCGAAATGAAACCCCCCAAAAATCTAGTCTTTGGACCAAATGTGTGTCACCCCAACTCAATTCAATATGATCTAGAAAACCCCCCTATACTCCTTCTCAATTAAGATCCAAGCAACTCGCTTATTAGGTGCACCCAAGCACCGAGGGTCAAAATACACAAATTTTCCAATGGCATTGCCTATATCCACGAAAACTTGCTGCATGTAGAATTCGATGGGTAAGCCTGACAACTTAACCCAAATCAACTTGTTTTATGGAGTCTCCTTTAGAGGATTGAAGCCAATGTACCATGAGTGTAGAGCTAGAAAACTCCATCCGCTAATCCAAGGAATAGATTTGATTTTCATGAGGTCTTCGTGGAAGAGGAAGTGGAAACGGTACTAACCATTTAATAGACATACCACTGTAGGCATATAGCCTAACAGTGTTTTACATTTGGTGTCAACCCAAACCCGCATATCAGCTTCACACAATTATGCAAAATGTCACTTGTCGATGAGAGCACGCTTCTGAAGACTGGTAACACGGTTGATCAACACGTCATGGTCAAAAACCAGAGCAGGAGCTAGAGAAGTGATTTTAATTGATCTGTTAGGATGGCAGGATCAATGTTCATGGACCGCGTGGGAATGACCATGCAAACTTGGGTCTGCATGCTGGCCATCTAGAAGGTGCATTGATGGATGAGTCGAGTGCCAAGTGTCATGGATAGTTGGGACCCGCCACCCAAATTTAGACTCAGCATCCATTGTGGCACGAATGAACGCCTCTTATGGTGAGGTGTCGGACTCCAGGAGATCCACGACCACATATGCAGGGAAAATGACCCAATACAATTGGGAGAATGGGAGGGAAACATAATGAAGATTTAATGAATGATCAGATGGTAGGTCAAAAAATAATGTGAGATAGCAGAGAGTCACTGACAAGATTATCTAGGGATCAACAGAGTCCAAATCATGTTGTACTGAGGCCATGAAAATGTCACCCATATAACACCAAAAGTGGAGGGTCACCGCCGGAAATAAATCCAAATGTGGGAAGCACTCAGGGTAGGAATGTAGTTAAGAGAGGAAATTATTAAGGATGGTTGTGTGAGGATCCCAATCCAGGAATGTTAGAATACGAATGACAAAGAAGTGTGTGATGTAGAACTGAGTCACCTCACACCTGAAGTAACTGAACTACCCTAACTGAAAAAATTCAAAGTGTGTTGGAAAATGTAACAAACTACGGTACCGGGAAAATAATACCAGCCCGGAGTTGAACCAGAGCGGAGCAACAATCATAGAGAGAGCATCCAAACTAGAACAACTAGGAAAAGAAAAGAATTATATGCCTTCACAACAGCAGCAACTTGGGCATGTCCACCATCGATTACAAATCTGAATACAAAAAGCATTACAAAGCATTACAAGGTCGAGAAATAATAAATGAATTATACCACCAATTGCAGAGAATTTTATAGTTAGTAATGCGAAAACAAGATCCCTCACCCAGTGTAAATTGTGGACAAAAGAGATTAAGGAGCTTAGTCCAAAAGGGCATATGGATGTCTGGGAGGAAGAATGTGTGAACAAAATATGCAGATAAGAAGGTAGGTATGAAGCAATGCAGAGGAGTACGATAATGTGGAGGACTTCTGAGTGGAGAAGTGAAGTAAGAGAGATGAGGGGTAAAAATGTCATGATATGTGAAGCTATGAATCTCGCAGAATGGGGAAAGGCAAACACCACCGTAGGATTGTAGTAAGAAAGGGAAAATAATCCAGTGTGAGGAGGTGTTGATAGACTAGGAAAAACTCCCAGAAATACACAGACAGGAGAAAGTGAAGTAGACTGGATTTCACAGAATGAAAAAAGAGGAGATACAGACCGTAAGATGATGGCAAGATCATACCAACATCAATTTATGACAACATGATGGCAGAAAGTGTATTGGGACCTTGGGAATGTCGGCATTGATCATCACAGTGAGCAGCATCCGCGCTCACGTTCCTCCAGTGTTCCAACGAAAATTGCATTTCTCTTGCCGCCATACACCGCTGGATATTGCATAGGACCATAAAGATATGAGCTTGCATGCCAGCTATATTTTTTATTCATGAATGTCTCTTTTGTCTCTTCGAATAAGAGTTTTGTTGTGATGAGTTCAGGGTAATAGTGTTCACTATACATTGATATATATGTATGTGATTTCTTAGGCCTGAAATAAAATCTCATATATGATGAAGTACCCCGAATTCGGGAAGCTTTTCATGCTCATAGAAAGCAGTATCAGGCCTTGAAATCTTGACGAACCAGGAGAGATTGAAAGGGAGCAAGAGGATTGCCAGGCTTGAGATCTTGACCGACCTGGAGAGATTGAAAGGAATGGCCTCGCCCCTCCTATCCCCCTAACCCCCTTCCTTCCCAGGGTCTTAAAGCTCCTTCTCTGGATCTCATGAGTCTATAATCAATTTTTCCATTGGCTCTTGCTCGCGGAGCATCCATTATATATGTCATTTCAATCAAGTTTCGGCAAAGCGCCCTGAACATCTAGGAACTTTAAGGAAAAGCACTACCCCGGGAGACAAACACTTCCACTTAGAGCTAATTCCTCCTAATTGGAGAGCTTGATATATAAGTGGTCTCTTGTAAATTGTTATTTTAAAAAAAAAAAATTACAAAATGCCTTTTTTATTTTAAAATATTTACTATAATTTAAAAAAATTAATTTATGAAGGTTGTTTTTATACTTTCAGTGACAGATTTTTCTTCTAATAACACCGCGGATGGGAGTGACTGCGAATGTCTCGTTGTAGGAGAGTTTTGTAATGACATCCTGTGAAGTTTACTCTGGATTTCATTTTTTTTAATTACTTCGAAAATTGGAAATTGCTATATTATACGAAGTAAATTGATAATAAGTTAGTTAAATTTGTTTGTTTAATAGGGAGTTAATACGTCTTTTTTAATAAAATAAATATTTCTTATAAAAGTAATAAAATTATTCTCTAAAAGTTAATATTGATTATTAGTAAAAATTAATAAAAAAAGAGAAATACGTATACATATTTAGCTAGTTTTAAGTAAAAATATTATAAAACATCAATAATTTTAATTTTAATATGGATATTGGATTTGTAGTTCATATTACAATTTAATGTGGTAAAATTATTTCACTCATTCATGGTGATAAATAAAATATTTTGATATCCACTTGAACTTGAAGTAATATAATTTCATATCAAGATAAACTAATTAGAAATAAAAGAAAATTGCTTTGAATCTGGATGAGTGTAGGTATTGCCTACTTGCAAAGATATTTGAGTAATGGTTGGATGGACTAACGTCTTTCATGCCGCCCAACAATATCCCAATATAGATTAACCAATCATGAGGAAATCAATTTTGAAAGGAAAAAACATGAGTAAGATATTTAAACTTGATACTTTTCAAAAATAATTTTAAACACATTATTTAAATTATATATAGTATATATATATTATATATATATATATATATATGAGTATATAAAGATAATGGTGTGATTCACTAAGTGTCCATTATGGAGTTGATACATACCTTCTTAATATATATTATATATATAATATATATATTTATATATATATACTATATAATATTATATATATATATATATATATATATATATCACTTATTTTATATTAATTATTTTATGTTGATATGAATTTCTATTAAAAGAGGATAAAACATTTTAATATATGTCCGAGAACAATAACATATTTCAATGCTATAAGAGAAAAAAAATTAAAAATTCAAAAATAAAATAAAAAATATAGAGTATGGTTTAATTTTAAGAACAATAAGAAAAGAGGGGTTAATTCATTCGATTCTTAATATAAAATTAATATGTCACTATTTAAAAATATTATTAATAAAAAAATATTTAGTGTGGATCATTAAATAAAAATATTTTAATATGCAGGATTAGTAACTATTGACATACACTTGAAATTATATTAATAACTAAAAAACTCTTTTAATGTGATAATATAGTCCATAGATAAAATGTCTCAATGCACATGTTACATAAAATATATTAATGTCAATTATGCATATATTATATATTGTTTTAAAAAAATATTAAGAGATAAGAGAGATGAGAGAGAGGAAGTGATATATCAAGCAATTAAAAAACAGTTTTTGTGATCTATCAAGAGATGAGAGAGATGCATTTTTTTTCCAAATTGTACACTCTAAAAGGTTTGTACCTAAAGAGATTTAATCCATATGGATCTATACTCGTAATAATATGTATGACAATATTGGCTTTTGCACGGAGAGGCACTCTAAAGCCCAATATGGGGGTAGATCTCACGTAAAAATGTAAACATGTAAACTTAAATGTAAATGTTAACATTTAACATTTAACATTTTCCCTATTTAAAAATCAATCTAATTATTATTATGTATAAACACAGTATAAATTTAAAATATAAAGAGGTTTACAAATACTCAAAAAAGAGCTATGGTAAATAAATAAAAATATCAATAAACCAGGTATGGTAAGTAAATAAAAATTTAAATAAACTAGAGGTATGGTAAATAAATGAAACCTCGTTTTATCTTTACTCCATTAACCTCTTTATATTTATGAAAACTCAAAAAAGAGGTTTTATTTAAGTGAATCCTACAGGACACATAATTATTAATACCATGGGAAAATAACATATTTATAAAAGAGGTATGATAAATAAATAAATATAAAAAATGTATAAAGATGTATGGTAAATAAATAAAAACATATCAAATAGGATCAGAAATCATCATTTAATTATATACCAAGCCTGTGGGCCAAATACCATGGTAAATAAAAGAGATATGATAAATAGATAAAAATATAAATAAACAAGAGATATGGTAAGTAAATAAAACCTCTTTTTATATATACTTCCTAACCTCTTTACACTTTCTAACATTCAAAAAATAGGTTTTATTTAGGTGAAGCCCGTTGGCCAAATTATTATTAATACCATGCAAAAAAAAATACTATTAGTCATAATATTTAATATTAAAAGAATAATAATTAATTAATATTATTAAATCTAATATTCATATTAATATATCATAATATTAATATTATTAAATTTAATAAATTTGTTTTAATCCAATATTAAATTTGTTATATTATAATATATATTAATATATCATGATATATATTAACTCTATATATATTGGAGGTAAGAACAAAGACATAAAGTTATAGAGGTGGAGAGATAGGGGGAGTCATAAGGGAGAGATGGAGATAAACTCAAGGAGAGGGGAGAGGAGGAATAAAAGGAGAGAGAGGTAGAAAAGGGTAAAAGAGGGAGAGGGAGACACAAAGATGGAGGGGGAAGAGAGAGGAGAGTGGGAGGGAGATAGTGAGAGGATTGGAGGGCAGAGAGAGAGAGGGGAAGAGAGAGATAAACATAGGAGAGAAAGGGTGAGAGAGGAAGATGAGAGAGGGAGGGATAGAGATATGGAGTTGGAGGGGGAGAGAGGGAGGGAAGAAGAAATACATAGAGAGTGAGAAGTGGAGAGAGAGAGAGGGACTGACAAGGGACAGATGGAGATAAATAGTGTATGTTTAGGGGTGAGATAAAGATATAAATAAGGAGAGATAGAGAGAAGGGGGCAGATAAGGAGACAAAAGGAGAGAGGGAAGGATATAGTAACATAGGTAGAGAGAGCGAGAGAGAGAGAGATGTGGGGGAAGAGAGAGAGAGAGAGTGAGATAGAGGAATAATGAGAGATAATACTTGAGAGAGAGAAGGAGAGTGATGGGGTAAGAGAGAGGAATAGAGGGAAAAGAGAGAGAGAGAGAGAGAGAGAAAGAGTGATGGGGGAAGAGAGAGGGAGGTAGGAGAGAAAGGGAGAGAGAGGAAGTACGAGAGAGAATATTTGAGAGAGAGGAGGAGAGAGGGATCAATAGGGAGATGGAGTTGGAGGGGGGGAGAGGGAGAGAAGAAGTAATACATAGAGAGTGAGAAGTGGAGAGAGAGAGAGGGAGTAACAATGGAGAGATGGAGAGAGAGTCTGTATGTTTAGGGTTGAGATAAAGACAAAGAAGGAGAGATGGAGAGAATGGGGAGAGAAGGGGAGAGGGAGGGATATAGTAACACAATTATAGGCTGAAGAGTGAGAGAGAGAGAGAAAGAGAGGAAGGAAGAGAGAGAGGATGTGAGAGAGTGGAGTGAGGGAGGGAAAGAGAGATGGAGTTGGATGGGGGGATAGAGAGAGGTAAGAAGAAAGAAATATATAGAGAAAGGTGGAGAGAGAGAGGGGGAGTGATAAAGAGGATGGAGAGAGAACGAGAGAGGAAAGAAGTAGGGAAAAGAGATAGAAGCAGGGGAGAGGGAGAGAAGGGGGAGAGAGAGAGAGGGAGAGGAGGAGGGAGGGATAGGTAGATAGACTGAAGAAATAGAGTGTATTTTTTGGCGGTGATATGGAGAGGCAAATGGAGATAGAGACATATATGGAAAGTGAAGATAAAGAAAGAGATGGAGAAAGGGAGGGAGGGACAAAGAGATTGATAAATATGAAGTGAAATAGCATGTGTGTTTGCGGGGTTGAGATAGAGTGGAAAATAAGGAGAGATGGAGGGATATATAGATATATATGGGGGGGGGGGGAGGGAAGAATATTTCTTGCACTAGATACATTGATTTCAGCGTAGATGGTGATTTCTAATCCAAAATTTGATTTCTTGCACTAGATGCACTGATTTTAGTGTAGATGTTGATTTCTAATGATATTTGATTGCTTTCACTAGATGCATTAATTTCAATGTAGATGACTTATAATCCTATTTTATTTCTTGCACTAAATGCATTGATTTCAATGTAGATAGTGATTTCTATTCCTATTTTATTGCTTGCACTAGATGCATTGGCTTCAATGTAGATGTTGATTTGTAATAATGTTTGATTTCTTGCACTAGATGCATTGATTTTAATGTAGATGGTGATTTCTAATCTTTTTTTTTTTTTTGTAGGCTAAGGTGTTGCTCTTTTCTTTCTATTACTTCAATTGAAAAAATACATCAAAATGAGGTTGTCTTCCACTCGCCCTCTTGGGGAAACCGAGTATTTCAGCCACCTGAAGTTCTTAACAGCCGCCCAAAAGTAAAAGGTGCATAGTTTGTTTATCCAAGCTAAATACACTATACAGTCTTTCAAATTTCTAATTCTACTTACTTGCATATAACAGTTTTCTACATCTAATACTTGAAACTTGCCTAACTTCTCTATATTATGCATTTTCATCAAAAATAAAACATATCTAAAATTACTCAGCTGCTGCCTCTGGACACTGGGTAGTCTCCTTGTTAGCGATCTGCTGGCCTTCCTTTATCAGCTGCTGGATCTCATCCAGCTTCTTCTCCTGCATCTCCAAGGTGATCTGAATAATACGGAGCTCCCTCCTCAGGTTTGGGACTCCCTGCACAAGTTCTGCCATCTCTGTTGCCGCTTGCTCCAAAGCCTTAGCCAATAATCTTTTCATTACCCAATATATATGGAGGGACTGTTTAAACATTGACATTCTTCCCCTAGTGTTACTAGGGTCATGGATAAGAAACTCCCAATCTTCCATCTCAGAGTCCAACTGAGCTTGAATAGCTTCCTCCTTCATATTTTGGATAATTCTTCTAATTCTGGGGCTCGTATTCTGACTATAAGCCCTCTGAGCTTGCTGGACTTTCCTTTCTATCGACTGTCTCATCTATTTTCCCAGTCTCCTCATCTGCTCTCATCGCCCTCCCCTTGCTCCTCGGGCTCTGCTCGTTCCTCCGCCTCTCATGCTGCTCGGTTCCGGCTCACTTCCCGCTTGTCTACTTTCCCTTTGTCGTCCGCTTTGCCTTACCCTTCCTCCCCATTGTCCTAGCTGTTCATCGCTGGTTTGCTGTTGCTCCCGTTCTTCTTCATTTCGGCTTCGCCCCTTATCCCGCCTGCTATTATTTTTTCGGTCCTCTTCCTCCTCAGAATCATTGTAAATCTCATATATCTCCTCCATTTTCTCTTCTTTCGCAACCGCCTTGCCTTTCTTGTCCCTTTCTCTGCCAAGCTCATCCTCCATTTCTTCTTCGATCCTTGCTCGCTTCCTGGTTTCCATAGCAGCCTCCGCAGGATATCGATGCAGCCTCTCTCTGTTACCGCTCACCACCTCTTCTCCTCTTGTCCCTCTCTGGGTTTCTATGTAATTTTTCCGCTGTCGAATCCTTTGCTGCCGTTCCTTTATAATACTTCTATCCTCGCTCCTCTTACCTGTCAACTTGGTCTTCCGCTGCCACCTGTTACTTCGCCCTTCACCTTTCCTATCAACTGTCCAGTTTGCTTCATTTCCATTTATGGATTCTGACATACCTTTTTTTCCTCCTCACCGATTACTTGCGTTGATTGTCTTGTTGTATGGTGGTTTTTTCCTTCCTGTCATCGCACATTCCTGTTTTATTCCCGCATGCCTATCCATGATATCTTTCCTAAGCCGTATCTGACATTCATTAAATGTCTGGGCTTGCCAATCCATCTCACCTGTCCGTCGCACGAATATTATGATTCACGTTTGTTGCTTGTTCATTGTTTTCATTCGTTGCTTGTTCATGGTCATTATTAATGATACCAGCCAAATCCTCCCAGTCTCTGTTGGGTCGTACCGTTCTCCACTGATTGTCGATCTCACCGTCTCGACCCTTGCAACACCAATTCACGAGGAAATCTACCGCTTGATTTCTATTCCTTTTTACATGATTAAATATTTTATATTCAACTCCTTTTAGAAGCTCCGCTATTTCTTGAACGATCCCTGCCGTTCGCCAACTATTTGTAACCTGCTCCCAATTCTTCCCGTTGCTCAGTTTCTTTAGGATTTCAATTTCCATCTGAGAATCTCCCTCTATCTCCATATTTCTATAACCGTTTCGAATCGCAATTCTCAACCCTTGGTGAATCGCCCATAATTCGGCCTCATTGTTTGTCATCTTGCTGCCCCACTCTGCATAGATCCACCTGGTGTTTCCCTGGCTATCTCGGAAGATTCCTCAGAATCCGGCATTACCTGGATTCCCCTTTGATGCCCCGTCGAAGTTTAACTTCATAAAATTGTCTTTGGGGTATGCAAACTTGTCATAGCTCTGATGTCTCGCATTAAGTCTATCCATCTTTTTATTATGTACCATTTCATATTTCAAATTTAGGTTCTTAAGAATTTTCTCCTCACCTTGATCAGCTTTCCAGTCTTCCATATCCCACTTCTCTACCAAAATTGATTCTCTAGTTAGGTTCACTACTCTGCTCCAAATTTTTTCTGTGCTTTTCAATTTGTCTTGGAAAACTCTGCGATTCCTTTCTTTCCACACCATCCAAATTACAAAACTGACAATGAGATCCCAGGCCTTTCGAACAACTTTATATTGAAACTTATCTTTCTGCCAGTGGAAGATCACTTCGTTTGTTTCTTTCGGGTACCTTTCAGGTTTCAGGAATAGTTTCCCTACTTCCCTCCATAGGTTCCTGGCGTAACCACACTTGATTAACAGATGATCTTGAGTTTCCGCTTCCCTATTGCACAAATAACATCTTGAAGGCCCACTGAAGCCTTTCTTTTGAAGCTTATCCCATGTCAGGATCTTGTTCTTAGCTACTAGCCATGCGAATAGGGTAATTTTTGGCCACTAGTTTTTACCCCAAATGCCCTTCCAGTCTTGATTTATTTTAGTGACGTCCTGTTGATCTGCCAAATAGTAAGCCTCCTTGACCGTAAAGCATCCTTTCGTTGACTTCCCCCATCTGATGATATCCCTCCCCGTTCTCACTTTCACTTTCCTGGACTCTACCTCTTTCTTGAAAGCTTCCTGTTGTTCCTGATCTATCTCGATGCCCCAATCCTCTAGTGTTGTCCATTTCCGCCATATCCCATCCAGTTCATTTTCTTTCCAATAATCCTTAACATATGTATGGTTGTCACCTATTTTATCCTGTATCTTATGGATTCTTTGAATACTGCTCATTTTTCCCCTTTGTTGCTAATTCTCATCGCAGAATTTAGCTTCCCCTCCTCCTCTAATTTCCCAGAATACGTTCTTTTCGACTATATCTCGATTCTGACTAGCTAGATCCCAAATTGCCGAGCCCTTCGGGGTTTCCTGTATTCAGTAAATATCCTTCATAGAATCTGGCATATTGTACTTGTGCCTCCATAGTTGTTGCCATAAGTCGTTTCCCCCTCTCAGCCATCGCCACCAAAGTTTTGCACCGAGCACCTTATTGAGTTTATCAGGATCACGTAGACCCAAACCTCCATCCTCCTTTCATTTTGTCAAATGTTTCCAAGAAGCTAAGGCCCACTTCTTCTGTTGGGACGAACCTCCCCAAATGAACTTCCTCAGAATTTCTCTGATCTTGGTACAAACCCCTTGAGGCACTGCCATAATCGATAGTGGATATATGGGGATAGCTTGCAGTACTGATTTCACTAGAACAATCCTTCCAGCAATGTTTAAGGTTCTGAAATTCCAGTTAGCCACTCTTTTTTTTAATTTCTCTAGGACTCCTTGCCAATTCTTCAGTCTCTTAGAGTTGAAATCCAATACGTTTCCCAAGTATTTCGTTGGGAGTTCCCCTTGCTTAAAACCTAGCATCCTGGTCAAGTGGCTTTTAACTGTCTCCACAGTATTGAATATAAAGGTACATGATTTTTCCTTGTTGATTTCCATCCCTGATGCTTCCGCAAATAAATCCAGAACCTTTTTCAGATTTCTCACTTCTCTTACAGTTGGTTCCCCAAATAACATAATATCATCAACGAATTGTTGGTGAGTTATTGGCAGTTCCTTACCCCACAATCTTAGCCCTTTGATATTGTCAGTTATTCTCTCTTTTTTAAGATACCTACCCAAACCTTCTGTAGCAAGAATAAATAGGAAAGGAGATATGGGATCGCCTTGTCTTATTCCTCTAGAAGCCTTAAAGGTTTTCAAGGGAGTTCCATTGACTAGAATTGAGAAATTAGGGGTTGATATACAACTGTGAACCCACTTTATCCACCTGTTACTAAAACAAAAACTTCCCAAAATTTCTTCCAAGTATTGCCAATTGATTCTATCATAAGCTTTCGACAAGTCTAGTTTTATCATCATTCCTTTTTGTTTCTTTGCTTTCATAGAGTGAATTACTTCTTGAGTAACCACCAGTCCATCTAGAATTTGTCTACCTTCAACGAAGCCGGTTTGTTCAGGGGATATCAGACTCTCTAACAGGGGTTTCAGTCTTTTTCCCATCAAGGAAGAAATTATTTTGTAGATAACATTGCAAAGGGCGATGGGTCTAAATCCCTTGGCATCCTCTGATTTATCACTTATAGGGATCAAAGTGAAAAAAGTGGAATTAAGAGAAGGCCATACCTTTTGGTTTATACGAGATTCTTCTATCAATTCCAAAATTTCCTTTCCCATAAAGTGCCAGCCCGCTTGATAGAAATCGACCGTAAAGCCGTCCGTTTGAGGAGCTATTCCCTTCTTCATGTTCATCACCACTTCCTCCACCTCTTCCAGACTAGCCGCTCTCATTAGGGCTCTATTCTGGTCTTCAGTTACCATCTTGGGGATGGTCGTGCAGACTTCCTTTATAGCTTCAGATCTATCCACATGAGGTTCAGTCAATATTCCTTTGTGATATTCCATCAACACTTTTTCGATCCCTTCCTGTTCAACAATCCTCTCTCCACCCTCGTTTTTGATAGAAAATATTTTGTTCCTCTGTTGATTATGTACCATTGCTTGATGAAAAAATCTAGTGTTCCTTTCCCCTTCCCTGAGCCATTTTATTCTAGATTTCTATCTCCATAAGACTTCTTCCTGCTTTCTCCTCTCCTCCAGGTTTCCTAAAATTATCCCTTCTTTTCTGCTACTTTCCTCTGTTCTCCCTTCATTTCTTATCCTTTACTGCAACGCTTCCATTTCTTCTTCCAGTTTCTGCTTTTCGTCCATAATGTTTCCAAATTCTTCCTTGTTCCACTTTTTTATCCTTCCTTTTAGCTCCTTAAGTTTAAGTTGGAAGGTATGCATTTTACCTTTTCCCTGAACTGTGCTTTACGTCCACCATTCCTCTATTTTTTCTACGAATTCCTGGTGTCTAAGCCAAAAAGCTTCAAATCTGAATGGCTTCTTGCCGAGATTAGCCTTAATATCCACTTCCAGTCTAATCAGCCAGTGATCAGAGCCAAGAGATGGCATGATCTTTGCTTCTATGAATACATCTCTATTCATAATCGTTTCTGATACTAAAATCCGATCTATTCTGGATGCGATCTGGTTCTTACCCCCTCTCCTATTATTCCATGTGTAGATTCCGTTGATAATTGGTATATCAACCAGCCTCAGACCATCTATCATATCATTAAATAGTTCCATATATTGATCTGTTTTCCTTATGCCTCCCTTTTTTTCTTTTAGGGACCGGATTACATTAAAATCTCCTCCTACAATCCAAGCTATCTCCGGATGAAGTCTTCGAGTTGCTTGCAGATTTTTAATGAAATTTTCTCTGTCTCCCGGAGTATGGGGACCATACACCCCTGAAATTGTTACCTTTTCCTTCGTCCCCGCTATTCTTCCTGAACCTGTAAGGATTCTGGTCATGATGGTCCAGCTCTCAAAAATTATTTCGTTTGGGTTCCACAGTATTGCAATGCCTCTCGCTGAACCGATTGCATCCTGTCCCATGACTTCATATTGGATTTTACTATTTTTGATTATTCCTTCCATCTGGTGCATCATGATTTTTGTTTCTTGTAGGATCATGATACTTGGTCTGTCTTTTTTTAATTTCTCTTTCATATATCTCTGCTTACCCTTACTATTCAACCCCCTAATATTCTAGTTGATAATAATCATTTAAAACTCTTGGAGGGGTGGGAAAATACCTCTGATAGAGGTATCACTTTACCTGAATTTATCAATACTTCGCCAACTATTTGAATCGTTTCATTCATTGTTTTTCTCCCTCTTTTCCTGCTGCTTTTGCCAGACCCACCTATTCCCATCTGTTCCTTTCCTTGTTCTCCTGATGTAGCATCCTGATTATCCATATTCTCCCTATTTCTTTCTTTATACTTTTGAAAAGCCTCCTTATATATTTGTTTTTTCCAATCTGGAATGAATCTTTTGTCCAAGTTTTTCCATTCCTAGATTAATTGTCTCGTAATGCTTTCTTCCTCTGCCTCGCTGTCCTGCTGACTCTTCGTCTCCATTTGGGCTTGGCTAGTTAGTATTTCTATCTTTTTCGTTGTTTCTTCTTTGTTCATTTCTCTTGGTCTTGCGACTTTTTCTCCTATTTCCTTGATAATTTCCATGGGTTCATTTTCTCGATCTTCTCCCTCAACGACATTGTCCTCATCCTCTTCATTGTTATCCTGGAGGATTTTGAACTTGTTCTGGCTTTCAATGTTCGATGATTTTGTTTGTATCTGCACTCTTGTTCCTTCTTTGTTTGCTTTGTTTTTTCTGGTAACCTGTTGGAAACCCTTGTCTGTCTCCTCTATTCTCTCTGCTTCCCTATGATGTTCTTCTTTTTTCCTTATGTATTCTTCCTCCTTGTTTAAAGGGCATTGTCTGTATAGGTGACCATACTCATGACACCTTCTGCACCTGAAAGGGATATGCTCATAGTCTAATGGCTGTTGCCAAACTGTGTCATGATATTCTAGTTCTATATGTTCCAGGAGAGGTTCAGCTATATTCATGTAAACACACAGTCTTGCGTAAGATGTATACTTACCTTTCTTCATTGTATTTTCTACCTTGACAAAGGCACTGATCGTGTTGCCTATCCCTTCCAAAATCTCGGTGTTCCAAAATTCCACTGGTAATCCAAACAATCTGACCCAGATCGGGGCTTCCAGCATCTTTTCATTGTCAGGAATGTATCTTTCTGCCCAGTATTTCATGAACAGTCCTGCGTTGTTCATGAAATATGGCCCTTCCTCAAAAACCCTCTCTTTATCCTCCAGATTCGCGAATATTGCTGGAAAAAACCCCTTTGCTCCCAGTTTCAATTCTATGTGTCCTTTTGGTCTCCACCTTTGATAAATCCACCTGTATAGTTCTTTCTCATTAGGCCAATACCCTACAAACTTGCAGATCAGTGCATGATCTTTCATATAGTTGTTGTATTCCTCCAACATGTTGTTGGGTATTACATATATGGGTTTCTTGTGTGCCCTTGGTAAGAATTTTCCTCCAGTCTTCATTTGCCACAGTTTGCCCATCACCGGTGCTTCTTTATTATTTTCCCTGGCCTCATTTTGGATGCCGATGCCGCTTGCCTCACCTACAACTACATTTTTAAAGGAGGGGATCTCTCCCCTCCCTTGCTGATTCTCCATATTTTCCCTCAGCACTCGCTGTTTAAGGCCCTTCAACTCCTATGTGAGGGTTTCTTGTTCTTCCCTCCGCTCCGCTCCGCCTCCCCCGCACTTGCCCCTGCACTCGTTTCTTCCAGCCCTCCCTACTATTCTGCCTGCAAAACCCTAGCCCGCCGATCGCCCCGTCCGCATCCCCATATTCTAGGTGCCATTTTCTAGGATTCAATTTCTAATCTTATTTGATTGCTTGCACTAAATGCATTGATTTCAATGTAGATGGTGATTTCTAATCGTATTTGATTGCTTGCACTAGATGCACTAATTTCAGTGTAGATGTTGCTTTATAATCCTATTTGCTTACATGCACTAGGTGCATTAATTTTAGTGTAGACGTTGGTTTATAATCCAATTTATTACCCACACTAGATGAATTGATTTGAGTGTAAATGTTGATTTCTAATCTTATTTGATTGCTTTCATTAGATGTAGTTATTTTAGGGTAACTATTGTTTTCTAATCTTATTTAATTGCTTGCATTAGATTCATTAATTTCAATGTAAATGTTGATTTCTGTTTTGATGTAATTCGATGTATGATGGTACATTAATTTTAAAGTGATTGGATTAACATTGTGCTTTGATTTTAGTGTAAGCACAAAAAATTATTGACAATGTACATTGATTTTTGTGTTATAGTTATTCAACCTATTAATATTGGAGAGAAGGAGAGACAAGGAATGATGATTACTACAATAGATTTAGCTAAATATTTAAATGGTTTATGATTTAACCTATCCTTTTCATATAATCAATATGAAAATATGACAATCAATATGAGAAGATGACAAAAGTAAAAAGGGTGACAATAAGAATAATAGAAGAAAATAGTTTTAGATTAACCACAATGAAGACTATTTTTAATTGACTATATTCTTATTATTCACATTTTCTATCATTCAACACTATTACATTGTCCCTTTACATTCAAAATTTATATTTCATCATTTTTCATCATTAACGTTATTATCATCACAACAAAGTGAGGAAACTAAGCAAATTTAAAATAAAATATATAGATTAATCTAAGACATATTAGCATATTTAAAATTATTATATTAATATTAGATGAATTTACATATTATTGATAAAATTAATCATATGTTCTTTAGATTTTCTTTGACCACACATGACTGAAACCAACCTAGATCCATCTTAACTCTGGATCTATAAAGCACCGAGAGGGATCAAATATATCGAGGTAGAAACCTTTCCTCAAGTTTTGCACTCAAAAAAGAGGTTTTCACCTCAAGAGATGTGATCCCTCTCATGACTTGATAGATCCAAAGTTAAGATGGAACTAGGCTGGCTTTATTTTAAAATTGAGGAAATTACAAATATTTTTGAAAGTAACTTTTCATTAAAATAATAATTCTTTACTTTTCAATTTACATAAATTGTTATAAACTAGCTTGGATCTATCTTAATTTTGGATTTACCAAGGGCAGAGGGGATCAAATCTCTTTTCACTTTAAAAAAGGTTTGTATATGAAGAGATTTTATGCCTCTGCACTTGGTAAATTAGGAATAATATGATTGAATTCTTAATTATAATTATAATTATTAATTTTATATTTCACTTTACTTATTTTTATTTTTATAATTTACCCCAACTTTATTTTGCTTAACATTTTTCACATTAAATTTTATTTTACGAAGTTTCCTCAAATTAGATGTTAAAATTGATTTTCAAATAAAATAAATTGGCTATATTTTTTAATACTAAAAGTTATTTTTAATTTGCCCCATGGTGTAGATTAGCTGATGATAGAAAGGGTTGTTAACGAATTTCTTATAATGTTATTGGTTTAAACTTCGATTAGCTCAATGTGCCACGTGTGAGGCAATGTGGGTACACTTGGAGGTGATTGTGGTAGTGGATGGAATCGATCCTTAAGTACAAACATGTTATAGTTGTCTATTCTCTCATACACAAAAAATAACAATAATAATATTAATCTTTTTTTTTTAATTTTATTGAATTAATTATTTATCAAAATTAGATTTTATTAAAAGCACATGATTTTATTGGAAGTAGTTTAGGTGATGGAAATAAAGGAAACTAATTTCTTCTAAACATTTTCTCAATTTTATCTCCACTCAAACAATCTTATAAAAAAAAAAAAAAGTCTTGACCCCACCCATCAAGCAAGCCACCCAATGTCACGTTGGTGGTCTTCTCTCACTCTTTAGACTACAAGAAGGATATCCTTATCTAAGGGGGAATCCTTAAATATCAAGCTAAGCTAGGTCATTGAGTAATGAAAGGAAGTTCCTTAACTAAGACTAGTGATTTGACACTACTCACTCTCAAAATAAAAGGTTAGGGATAAGTGTGTGAATAGTCCAACAAACCATGAATTATTAACAAATTTTGAATTATTTTAATTACACAACTATGCTTATTCATGCAACCAAATTATACTTGAAAAATGAAACATAAAGTTTGTTCAATTAACCATATAGCATGAGATGCTAGTGAAGCATATATACAATGGCACAATAAAAATAGAAAATGAGACCGTTCCACAATTAAGAGATCATACGCCAACAATATTAACTATGTTTGGGACAACAAAGAGTTATGTGTTTATGATGATAAATAAATGAAATATTCAAACTTGTTGTTGTTACTAAGGACAATGAAGACAACAAAGTTGAATGTGGACTAATTACACGTTTGTAACATTCAAGTGTCATCCATTTATCATCATGCAAGTTGCATGAAGGAAATTAGGTAGTGGTACTAAGTGAACATTCTTTTATCAAAGTTCATACCCTCTCCTTAGCATTACCACTTTGCAAGATGAAAAAGAAATGTGAAATATATATGAAACCAACTAAATAAGTTGGAAAGGTTGTCGTAACATATATAGGTGGTCATGTCGTGTTGCAAAAGGAGGTATTGGCCCACTCCTCTTTTCAATAATTTGTCAACCTTTGAATTTGATTCCCTATGAATGTGATCAAATGATATGACCCTAAAGATTCTAATAAGCTCCATAATTTTAATCATCCTTTGATCCAATAAAGAAGTGTACAAGGAATTATAACCTTTCAGTCAGTCTAAAATAACCTTTGGATCCCCTATGACTTGTAATTTTAGATTTTTGAAGTGACGAAATTAAAATCACTAACATAAAAGACTAATTCATATTATTGTAGTTTTTGTTAGGTAGTCATATTTTTTTTCCTAGACTAAATTAGTCATTTATGTTAGTCATTTTTAGTAGTATTACTTATTATTTAGTCATATATTTTAACTGGTGACTAAGATAGTCATTTATGTTAGTCGTTTTTAGTTGGGTCTCTTAATATTGCTAATTTTTGGTAGTATTTCACTTGGAAAAGTTGTGGTGACTAACGTTTTTAGTCACCTAGTCACTAATTTCACCATTTTCTACTAGTGATTGTTGCAAAGTTGGTCACTATGCTTCAAAATGTCTTGAAAAGAAGAAGAAGGACTATGATCCTAGAGAAAAATTCATGAAAGTACAAAAATATAAGAAGAAGGATAAGAAGAGGATTCTATTTATCCAAGAAGCCAACTCCTTTGAAAGTGAAGTGAGCCAATCCTCATATGAGGACAGAGATGATGAAATTCCAAAGGAATTCAAACTCATTGATATAGACAATCTTGAAGTCAAAGCTATTATTGCTAATGAAAAAAATGTTGAAGTGGATCTATAAGGAGAACTGGTAAGTGCACCTCAAGAGATTGAAAAACTAAGAAAGAAAAGTAAAGCACAAAATGAGTTATTGGTCAAGGAAAAGGGAGAAAGTGTTGAACCATTACTCCTACAAATTGAGGAAGGTAAGAAGATTCAAGAATCTTTAAATCAACAGTAGAGTGAGAAGAATCAAGCTTGTGAAAGATTAGACGGTGAAATTGTTTTGTTGAGAAAAGAACTAGAGAAGAAAAAAACCCAGTTGAGTTTTAATCAAAAGTTTCGAAAATGGACTAATAATTTAAATGATACTTTGGAATCATAGAGTGTATCGAAAGATCAAAGTGGTCTAGTATTTGAGGTTGAATCTAGTGCAGCAGCAGATATAAAGGGTAAAAGTCAAACACTTTTGTACTTGCAACAAAAGAAGGGATTGCGCGACAGCAAAAAGACAACACACAACGTAGTAACCAACAACAACAATCTAAGAAGAGTAAATTCCATCAGCAAAATAAAAACGCTACTGGAAAGGAAAATCAAAATATGCAGAAATTAGCCCAGCCAATTAATAGAAGACAATTTTCCAGGTTATTGTTTTACCTGCACCAATTATGGCGATAAAGCAGCAAATTACAAAGTGCTTTTATCCTAAAGGCATCTCAAAGCAAGAAGAAGAAATCAAAAAATTAGATAAAGGAATAGTAGAACCAAGTAAAGAAATTATTTTTCTCCCTTGAACAATTTGATTTAATGTTTTAAATGTCAAAATTTTGGGTATAGAATAGTTGTTTGCAGAATTAAGGATAAGAGGCTTGAACTAGTTATTGAGTAAATTATACAAGAGATTAACGTCTAGAAAGAAAAGGAAAACACAGACCAATGTGATATTTTTTTGTATGCTAAAAATGAAGGTAGTCACTGGTATGTGGATAATGGTTGTTCCAGGCATATCTGAGGAGACAAAGGCAACGTCTTGACATGGAAACTAGTTGAAAAGGGTATTGTAACTTTTGGTAACAATGCAACTAGTAAGATTTTTGGTAAAAGAGTTGTCACTCTCTCAAATGGAAGAGGTAAAGCCAAGAATGTTTTATATGTTAATGGGCTGAAGCATAATCCTCTTAAAGTGTCTCAGATGTGTGATCAAGGCTATGATGTAATTTTTAAGGCTAAAAAATTTCAAATCAAGTCTGCAGACACAAATGAAATAGTGGTTGAAGTTGTGAGAACATACAATAATGTTTATGTCTTGAAACATAAAATAGAGAGGTGTTTCCTATCAAATATTGATGAGAATTGGTTGTGGTACAAGAGACTTGAAGATATAAATTTTGACCAAATAGTCAAATTGAGCAAGAATAATGTTATCAAGGATTTACCTAGGCTATCAAAACTAGAGAATACAATTTGTAAATATTGTTAATTGAGTAACAAAACTCAAGTACCATTCAATTCTAAGGAGAGCTCATCATCAAAGTTGCTTCAGTTAGTACATATGGACTTGTGTGGATCATCAAGGATAAAACTTCCCATAGGTAAATTGTATTTCATGCTTATAATTGATGATTCTAGTAGGATGATGCGTGTCGTGCTTCTTAGAGAAAAATCTAAATCTTTTGAGAATTTTAAAGACTTCAAAGATATGTCTTAAAATGAAACTGATTGTAAGTCAAGGGCATAAGATCTAATAAAAGAGATGATTTTACCTCAAAATATTTTGATGACTTTTGCAAGAAGCAAGGCATCAAGAGGTAGTTCACTATAGCAGAGAATCCACAACATAATGGTGTAATAGAGAGAGAAGACAATCATGTACTAGATACCCAAAGCTATGAGAGATGACAGGAAATTTTAGAAAATATTTTTGGTTAACGTTATTCACACAACAATGATGATTCTCAATAAATCTCATTCCACACTAAACAATGAAAAAACTCCCTATGAGATTTGGTATAGCAGAGCTGTAACAATCAAGAATTTCAGAGTTTTTGGTGGCAAGTGCTTACATCAAGAAGAATAATGATAAGCCCGGTAAGTTCAATGCAAGTGTTGATTAAGGTATTTTTCTTGGATATTCTCAAAGCATCAAAGATTATAGATTTTATAATAAGAACAAAAAGAGGATTGTTGAATGTATTGATGTCAAAGTGGATAAATATGTTGAACTTGAAGTCAAATAACCATTAAATAACAACTCTAATGAACTTGTCAACGATGACGAGGAGGATCACAAGGCACTTCTAGAAGAAGACAATGAAGAGCCCTCTAGTCCTCAAGACAAATATCCTTCAAGGTATATGGAAAAATACCACCTAGGTGATCAAATTGTCGGTGATTTAAAAAAAGGTGTTCATAAAAGAAGGAAGTTGTTCAATCTCCCTGCATAAGCACATGTAGCCCTATTTTCCATGGAGGAACAAAAGGATGTTGCATAATCTAGCCAAGATGGAATTTTGCTAAAAGATATGCATGAATACTTGGACCAAATCGAGAAAAATCAGACGTGGGAACTTCTTTCTAGACTAGTAAATAAGAATTTCATTAGCACTAAATCGATCTTTAGGAATAAGTTGAATGACCTTGGTGAAGTGGTAAGAAACACGGCTGGAATGGTATGAAAAGGTTATGCTCAAATTGAAGGTCTAGATTTTGATGAAACTTTTGTTCATGTTGCTAGATTAGATGCAATTAGAATCTTTTGGCATTTGCTTGTTTCAAGAAGTTCAAGATATATCAAATGGATGTCAAATATCACTAGTACAAAATGACTAATTAGTTACTAAAAAAAAAACTAAAATTTGCATATAAACAACCATTTTTCAGTCAGTGACCAATAGTATCTAATTTACAATATCTTATAACGTGACCAACTTTTAGTAATTTTTAGCTTAGTCATTAATTGGTTTCCTCAATACTACCATCTAGTAGTATATTTAGTCATAAATTTGGTTATTAATTTTTCATTAGTTTAGTCATTAATTGTCGCAATTAATGACCAAATATACAAAAAAAATATATTACTATATGAATCCTCGAGAGAACCAATTAATGACCAAAGAAATATGACCAAAATGTTGGTCATGTTATAAGATACTGTAAATTAGCTACTAATAGTCATATATATGCATATTTTAGTCATCGTTTGAAACCAATTAAATGACTAAAGAAATATGACTAAATTTTAGTCGTGTTATCAGGTACTGTAAATTAGCTACTAATAGTCGTATATATGCAAAATTTAGTCATCATGTTAACTAAAAATTTATCATATGCAGTAGTCATTTATCTTTTTTTGGTATTTTAATATTCATTATATAAATGATTGATTTATTAGTTTATATTCATTTCATTTAATTTCATTCATAATCTTTACAAATGACTAATTTAGTCATATGTTCATTTTATTCGTGTTCATCATTAATTAATATAAGCTACTTATTTAGTAGTTTTAGATTGATTTTATGTCTTCATTATCAATCAACATAAATTAATTAGTATGATTTTGAGACTAAATTTAAAAAAAATGTCATACAATGTGCATGTTTATCTAATATGGTAATGCAAAGTTACATATGTTTTCATTTTTCCCTTGGAAAAATCTAGGCAGATCAACCCCGAAGGGAATATTTTAAAGCCAGTCGACTAGACTAACAAGGCCTAACCCCAAGGGCATCGAGGATAATTGACCCTGTGACCTCTCGATCGACGAGGTACTTAACAACAGGGACTCGACCAGTTGAGCTAACCCTTGGGGCTTCAAAGTTACATATATTAATTACAAGACTAAATAATATCCAATGCAAATAAAAATAATTTTAACCATATAAATTTATTATATAAAATATCAAATACTACAATATGAGTTTCCAACTTAATATCGATTGGACTACAATTTACACATGAAATATTGTTTCATCATTTCAAATAATTATCACTGTGTTGCCAAAGCATTGCAAGTGAAGTCACCAACTCTGAAGGCTTGACCATCAGCCTCTATGAGTGTGTCTTATGCAATATATTGTCTCTAAGGGTATCACTAGATAGATTCTCTTCTCTCTCTCATTTTGCATTTGTTGCTCTAGCATTATTGTTCTCCTCTTTCTTCAATTGTTGCTTCTTACCATCAATATTGAGTTCCTCTCCTGAAAATGAAAGAAGATACATTATAGAGTATAAGACATGAAAGATTATCAATACTTGAATATAAAATAAAGTAGACTATAAAATATGTATACAACGTATACCTCAACGTTTAATAGTGGCCACTATGCAGCTAGATGACCTATATAAACAAAGCAAATAAAATGTCACCATAGTAAATACTATCTTAGGAACTTAGTATTCAACCTTCAACAAAACCTTAGGCATAGTCATACCCACTGTGTTACATGTTAGAAATATCAAGCAATGGATAACTTGTGAAAGCAACTGGGAAAAAAAAGATCAGTGTAAAAAATATCCTTATTACTTGTTCTAAAAGAGTCATGTTCCTTAAATTTGGATATTTTTTTGCCCACAATAAAATTTCCTCGATATTATGACCTATGTTTTTAGGATCATGAGATTGATCCAACATCATATTGGATTGTGGAGACAAAATGCTTCAACTTTCCAAGATGAGTAACTCACTTAGTTGAATGAAGGTGCTACTTATGAGTTGTGTAAAAACCTTAGGGAAGCTAAAAACTAAGGCCTAAGAAAATATATGACCACTTGTCCATTGAATGAAAAAAATTCAATCCCATAATGGCCTCTCGGAGTACATTTGGTTGGATGGATATCATACTTTGAAAGATGATTGTCTAATACAATGAGAAGCGTACATATATTGTCACAATGCCCCTCACAGTCAAACCCTATAGTTGTGTCCTATAATATTAATCATATTATACTATTTAATAATAAATTATGACTATCAGATAATTATTAGTTTGCATAATTAGTTTGAAATTACATTTTTAATATTTCTGTATACATGAAAATATTTAGAAAAAAAGGTACCTTTTGCGACTAGTTAATTTTGAGTGAATCTAAATACACAAGAAATTATGGTGCCTCAGTGTTTCTCTAGTGGTTATTCACTCATTGTACCAATTGCTCCCATGTCCTCTATTGCTTTTGGTGAATTCCTCTTTGATGATGTCCAATGCCAATGCAATGTACATTTATCCTCAATGTTTTTTTGAGCCAATGGGAAGCCCCATAGATAACAACCAAAAAGTAGCCTCAAATATGTTATTGGGGGAAAAAATGTAGTAACTATATGACAAGCTAAGAAACATTTCACATTAATCATCTTCCCTTTAATATTGATTAATAATTTCTTTGCTTGATCATTTAATGCTAAAGTGTCAAGTAGGGAAATTTAAAGTTAGTCATCCATCAATATCACCTTTGAGAGTTCTTAGTAGTTAATACTTCCAATTACACACACAGTAGATCACCAACTTCAAGGATAGAAATATAAACAAAACAAAGATGAAATTAAAAGAAATGCTAGGAAGTCAAATGTGATTAATATTGAGTCAATAAAATACCAAGCCCTTCACATTAGCAAGGCATTCTTAGGCACTAAAACATAAAATCCTTCCATTGCATTATCTTCACATTTTCTTTAATTTCTTTAATTGAGAACATAATTTTGAGAAACAAATCATTGGAAAAGGTATCAAAATCATAACAAAATCTCGAGTGATTATCGTATCAATTAAAAATAAAGGAAATCATTTGATATGCTTTTAACTTACTGAATATATTGAAGAATATGGAGCTTTCGCATCCCTTTCTCCTAATCAAATTGTAATTCATGGGTTCCAATCAAGTAATCAATTTCCCTCCAAGATAGTTAAGAAATCACTTTGGAGAAGGACTTCTAGAAGCATTGGGATAGTAGAAATGGAATTAACCAGGAGGAAAATGAAGCACTTTAGTGGGTGCTCCAAAATATTTGAATGCAACTGAAAATGATTTCATACTCCCTCCACACATTTTAAAATAGAAACCATTCAGTTGCATCTCATATATTTTCCACCTTTTTGTAATATGTAATTCTTTGAGAAAGAATAAAGAATTTATAAATATTTTCATGAAAGAGGACTCTTCATAATCCTAATAAGTTGGGCTCTAACAAATAAACAATTTCATGTAGTGAATAAATCTTACATGATAGATTTCAGTGATTAAAATGACAACTTTATTCTTAATCTCATTACAACAAAAATAAATTCAATCCTAACTAGTTGGGATCTAACAAATCAAGAATTTCATATAGTAAAGTAAATTTACATGGTAGATCCCAATTATTTGCAATGACAACTTTATTCTTGATCTTTTTACAACATAGATAAATTCAAGAGTACATACATATTTCTTTACCTAAGACAAACTTTGAACATAGTCTAATATTTCATAGAAATATAATGATATGATTTACCTGTAGGACATGAGAAATCTATATACATCTAGCACCCGTCACTAGAAAATAGTGTTTTTAAGACATGATCTCATGGTATTAGAATAATGTAGATAGATAGTGTTATAGAGATACCTTGCAACACCTATTCAACACTACCTTCAAGCTTCAAATTCATCAATTGACTTACTTTAGTAGCAAATTCTAGTGGGATTTCATTAAATACAACCCAACAAAAGCCATTTATGATAGTTGTGTTTGCCTTCTCTGTATCTATCTCCCTTTTGGAAATAGAATAACTAATATTCCCCAATTTTTTAGGTACTTACTTCATGTTCAACATAGGCTATTGGTTTCTTCATGTGGAAAAGGTTGCAAATATTAGATGTGTAATGGAAACAAGCATGCAATTCAAGGTTGCTCCTAAAGTCTCTTGGGTGAATTATAAAACACCATCTACTTAAAACATGATATATGGTAGTAACAAAAACCTACCCAATATCCCACTTAAGAATTCAAAATGTTGCAAATAGGAGATGTCTTAAACAATATAAACTATTTAATTGCATAATCACACTAAAATAGACAAATCTTTAAAATGTTGAAAAGTGTGAAAAAAATGGAGTTGGAATATTATAGTTATGTCAGGGTAGATATAGCTATGTAAAATGTAACTTCTATCTAAAACTCATAAATATAAATTCTATAACTACATGAAATGTAACTTCTATATAACAAAATGGAGTTGGAATATTATAGTTACGTCAAGGTAGATATAGCTAAGTGAAATGTAACTTCTATATAACATTCTAAATATCCTTTTTTTAGTCATTTAAAAGACTAACATTTTTTTTATCTTCAGTTAAGAACTTAATACTCCACAAAAAATGGTATTGAATTGGTTCTTCACCAACCAAGGGGAAATTTTAAACCAGTGTGAAAATGCTTACTCATTCCCCTGCCATATTTCTGATATTTTATTTATGTGTGGATTTAAGCTAGTGTAATGTAACTTTTACATATATGACAGTTTAAATGCAAAAAATTACGGAGATTGAATTTATACAATTAACATATGCAAATGCTTACTCATTCCCCTGCCATATTTATGATATTTTATTTATGTGCAGATTTAAGCTAGTGTAATGTAACTTTTACATATATGACAATTTAAATGCAAAAAATTACGGAGATTGAATTTATACAATTAACATATGCACAATAAGATACAATATGCATGAGTTATAAGTAATATGACATTTACATGTTATATCAAGACAAACTTTTTCTCATCTCATTAACACTTATCTTATAGTTGGTGATCCATATAACCTTTAAAATTATGAGCCATCTTTGTTATATATTATATTTAATGATGGATATAGATTTTAAAAGCATCCACCTTGTTTGTTATTTTATGTATCGTCAATTTAAATGGAAGTTCTCATAATTTTATTCAATATTATCCTGTACAACTAGAAATAAAATGATGTGGGGGTGGTGTTTCTAGTGATTTTCAAACTTGTTTTAATTACCTAAATTTAGCCTATTTAAATTAAATAGTTGCATTGACCATCTTATCTTCAATTTAGTAACTTTTCTTGAGGACATCTTCATGATATCCACCATCTCTAAAAATTATGAAATATTAGTAGTATATTAGTAGTATCTTGCACTAAATAGACAATGTTGGCATAGAATATTTTATTGTGTTTTTTACTCTGTGTCACAAATTTATTGATATTTTATGATTCTTGGTTTCGATTTCCATGCTAAGACTGGATTCGTCGTGCTTTCTAGGATTTTTAGTTGTGCACACATCATATTTCTCACTTCTAATTGTATAAAAAATAGAGAGTATGCACAATGACATGTAGTGACATGTTGGTGTCTATTTTACTCAATGATATGCTTGATTTTTTAACCCATTCCAATCCTACCACAATGAAATTAAGATAGATGAGGACACAAGAAGGAATATCAATAAATGAAGTTAGAGACTTTAGAATGCAACTCAAATAGTACCTGAATGTAACGATAAGTATTTACAGCTACCTATCACTGATGAGCATCGAATCACAATGTGAAAAATTCCTTGGATTATGAGATTTGGTTGCACCTTCACTAATCCTTTGTAGTAGTTCATTGAATTTCCTATAGATATCATTTAGAAATAATCCTACTCCTCCAATTCTTCCATATATGGATCATCTTCCCCACACCCCCCCCCCCCCCCCTATTGATAGTTATTTTTCAGGCATCAGAGGTAGAACTCTCCAATTGCATCACTACCTTTCAAAACAATGCTTAAGTATTTCCAGGTGATTGTCAAATAGTCTCTACTCAGGTCCATGAAATCCTCAATTTGTTTCCATTGCACAAACCTCTTTTTGTAATAAAATTATAAATCCCACTTTTTCATTCCTCATCCCTGACATACCAATTCTTTACAATGGAATACTTTATCATTGCTCCCTCGGTGCAACAGAGACCCACTACTATGGCATGGAGATGATTGGTGTCATAAAATGGTGCAATGCATCCTTCAATATTTGTCACAGAACTTGTCTCACCTCATAGAACTCCTCTCATCTAAACATTAAGAGTCCTCTCAAACTTCCTAGTCTCCATCTCATTCATCCTGAAATTAGTGGATATTTCCATGGGTGATAAATTGTTCTCGGGGATTTAATAGAAGGAGCTATCACTAAAAAAATTTATAATGTAGCATAATAGTCATCAGCAAGAGGAACAACCTTGCCAATCTACTTCCTAACTAGATCAAGATACTCCTGAGTTACCTCTTATAATGAACAAAAGATAACCTCAACTGCATATAGAGTCTACCTATGCATGGTAGCAATGGAAACACTATAAAAAACAACATCTACAAGCATTAAGTCTAAATTGAAAAAGTATTTTAGGTTCCTTCTTTTTAGCTATAATTAACCTAAGCTTTGCAGATTTGTAAGGTTTTATGGATATAAGTATATTCTACTTAAAATATAGTAACATGGTTTAAATCTGTACGCATTGAGATCAAAATCAAAGGATGAAACAGAAAAGATTATGCTCATGATTACAAGGAATTTTAATTTCACATAAAAAAGTTTGAGGAAGGTCTAGTATTTGTATCCTACCAGAAAATTTGCTTGGATCACTCGAGCCCTTTCAATTTGTGCATGGTAGAGTCCATTACACAAACAATCAACCGCTAAAAAAAGATGAAAAGAAAAAATAAAATTTCATGCATTCTGACCCTAGAAATGTTAGGGAGGAGTGAATTGATATGTACAATAAGGACATGAAAAATGCTTACTTTTCCATTGCCTTTTTATGAATTGTTGGCCACAATCAAGATCTGCATTATCATAATCATTAAACCATTTGTACAATAAGGACATGCAAAATGATTACTTGTGCATTGTCTTAGGGTTAATATGGATATAGGTTGGTAAGATGGACCCATCGCTAGATCCATGTTAACCTTATAACTATCAAGTGCTGAGAGGAATCCAATCTCTCGAGGTGCAAACATTTCCTCAAGTTTTGCACTAGAAAACAGTTTGCACCTTGAGAGATTGGATCCATCTTGGCACTTGATAGATTTGGGGATAAGATGGATCTAGGTCAGTTAATATGAAATTAAAGTAGTTTTTATTTGATATTATAGTCTTAAAAATTAAAATTTCTTTTCAAATTAATTTTGAATTGGAACTAGATCCAATTAGATTCAATGAATAGATTTTTTAAAAATACACATATTTTTTTTATTTAAAAAATTATATTTTTAAAATTACAAACTATTAGAGATAAATAATGCAAAGTTGGCTCACCTATACACCATGTGAGGATGAAGAAGTGTTTAAGGATAACCTTTCAACCAATCTTTAACAACCTTTCAATCCCCTATCACTTGTAAGTTTAGATTGCTTGACACAATTAAAATGACTAGCATAAAAAATTGATTCATATTATTGTAGTACTTGTTGGGTAGTTGTACTTTTGTTCTTAGACTAAATTAGTCACTCATGTTAGTCATTTTTAGTTGTATCACTTATTAGCTAGTCACATATTTTAACCCGTGACTAAATTAGTGATTTATGTTAGTCATTTTTAGTTCGGTCACTTAAGATTGCTCATTTTTAGTAGTATCTCACTTGGAAAAATTGTTGTAACTAACGTTTTTAGTCACCTAGTCACTAATTTCTCATTTTCTACTAGCGTATGCATTTTTAAATGGAGAGTTGTACGAACAAGTTTACATAGAACAACCAGATGGTTTTCTGCTGACTAATAAGCATGATTATGTTTGCAAGCTTAAGAAGGACTTGTATGGTCTCAAGCAAGCCCCTAGGGATTGGTATTCTAAATTGGAAAGCTACCTGCTCAAGAGTGGATTCATAAGAAGTGAAACTAATAATAATTTATATGTAAAACCTAATGATGGAAAACTCATAGTGGTAGTTTTTTTATTTTGATGACATTATTTCTTCTAGTGATTCAGATTCTCTAACATGTAAATTTGTAGTTGATATGAAGGTCGAGTTTGAGATGTCCATTCTCAGAGAGCTTTGTTATTTCCTTGGACTACATATTGAAAAAAATCCCAAAGGGATTTTTATCTCACACCACAAATATCTTAAGGAAGTATTGAAAAAAATTGGCATGGACGAATGCTCTTTGGTGAGAACACCAATAATTGCACATTGTAAGCTTAGTAACTTTGATGAATCACTAGAAGTGAAGAAAAATTTATACATATACATTATTGGAATCCTATTATATTTGAAAAATTCAAGAACAAACATTATACAGGAAGTTGGTATTGTTGGAATATTTCAAGAAGCCCCCAAACAAAGTCAGCTTCTAGTAGGCAAGAAGAATGTATAGTTTCATGGTTCAGTAAGAAGCAAGCTTATATCTCTTTATCTACAACTGAAGAAAAATATATTGCAGTAGTTTCTTGTTGCACTCAACTATTGTGGATGCAACAAACTTTGCACGATGTACAAGTGCTCTATGATTAGCCTATTCCTATCATTTGTGACAATACAAGTGCCATCAACATGTCAAAGAATCATTTTTTTCACTCATAGACAAACTATATTCTAATAAAGTACCATTTATTGAGAGAGGAAGTTTCCAATCAGATTGTGAAGCTAGAGTATGTTCCTACAAAAGAGTAGGTTGCCGACATTTTCACCAAACCACTCCCTTGAGATTAGTCTGAATATTTGAGGAAAATATTGGGATTCTTTTCCTCTTTCCTCCCTCCACTATATCTTCTCTCAATAGGATGAAAGGAAACTATTATACCTTCAACATATCAAAATTGAGCTTCTAGGTCTGTAGGCTCTAGAAGGTAGGGAAGGCTACTGACAAAAGAAAGAATGGTTATAGGGGGATTCCGTTAGAGTATTTTCCATTGATGTAAAAAGGGGAGAAGTCATGGTACTCAAACAAAAGATATAATTACTTCACAGTATCAATAATAACATAAGTGAAGCAAATCATAGGGGGACCAACATCCAAAGAAGAAATTGATAAAGAAGATTTGGTTTATAGCCCACTTTTTCTTCATGATGTTGTTTTATTTCTTCATAATGATGTTTTGCATGATCAAGGTGTTGCCATAAATTCCCAGAGGGGGGGGGGGGGTATTTAATAATTATGTTGTCATTGATGGAGAAATTATGGCAGAGGATGGAAAAGGATGATACACGTGATCAGGATTCATGCACAAGAAGAATGAAGATCAATAAAGGTGAAATGGTGCTGAGACTTTGAAGTCAATTGTTAGATAGAAGGTCATATCCACTACATTTGGAACCCACTTAGATGGAAAGAGATTTGAAATATCTCTCTAGTGGTATGTAGAAGATCATAAATGGTCTTCTAGATTTAAAGTTATGGCGAGTCAAAGGTGAAGCCCAAAAAGTGAAAGTATGAAAAGCTAAATATGGTGGAGGAGGTCTCAACATCAATTAATTTTGGCGGTGTGGCCAAAGATGGTAGAGTAGCTAGCATAAGTCTACCACAATCTGATAGTTAAATAGAGATTGGGTATGTTGGTGTATCTATTGCCATGATTCCCCACCTATGCATGAGAGGAATTGTGTGGGATCCACATGCTTGATTGTTAATGCATAGGGGAGTTGGTACAAAATGGTTTTCCAATATGACCAATATTGAGATCAATGGTGAATATGAATTGCACTACCCCTCATTCCCCCCAAAAACACAAACCATGTATGGGGGTAGCACAAACCACCATATGGTTTTCTCCAATAACTAGGGAAGACGTGGCTCTGACAATAATGGCATACACATCGATTGGCATATTTTTTAGAGCAGGAGACCCCAACTTGACATTTTTGCCTAACAGGAGTAGCCTGGAAGGTTGCAAATGGCACACAGAGGATAAGGTTTAGGATGGAAAAGTCAGGAAATATAGCAGCAAGTTGAAGGTTTGAACTTGGTGGTTTTCCTATGAAAAATTAACAAAGGAAACTAACAAAAAAAAATAACTAGGAGCCTTTTTCTCTCTCCTCTCTAATAGATAGGTAGTGAAATGTGTTTGGCTCATAACAAACAAATGGATCCATAGGTGGATGATGATGTCAGCATAATGTGGCCTAATGAGAGGTGGACATGTGGCATGTGTTTTTCAGCATTTTAGGTACTTTAGTGGGCCAAATTTGAGTGACAAATGTCACCACTCAAATGGAACCATGTGGCACTAATGACGTGGGCATGATGTCATCCTTGAAGGTCGATGTTGGAAGATTTAAGTAGTGCACAAAGGAGGAGTGATGGGATGACTAGGCAAGGAGAAATATGGTTGTTTTCTGAGATAAATCCACCCAACTAACAATTTATTGGTGTTTGCATTATGATATAGGCGTTTTCCTTCATGGCAACTCACTCACAGGTCCACTCAAATTTGATAGAAGGCAACACACAATGTAACAGGTCAATTCAGAGGTAACAAGGCATTGGTACAGAAGAAAAATAAGTTGGAACAAAGGTCTACTGATTAGAATCAATAAGTTGAAGGAAAAGGATGTTTTCAGATAGTTTAAGATGTATATGCAAGTTCACCTTGTCAAAGTAGTGTATACATACAGGTTCACAGAATAAAAAGTGCGTATATGTATGCACGCACTTTCATAAGAGGAAAAGCACATATCGGTTGGAAAATCAAGGAAATTCAAGAGTAAAGAATACCAAGGGTCAATACCATGGTATTAGCCCACAATATTGAGTGGAGTAATGGTTATTTGATCCCATCCAAGAATACCACAGGTTCTAAGTGTTGCTTTGGTCCAACATATTGAGAAAGGCTAAAACTATACAAGGAGGAGAAGATCAAAGGGCCAAGTAAAATAGTTTCTTAGGAATACTTCTATTTGAAGTATATTTTATGTTACAGGGGCTATGATTAAGATACGATCTGAAATATTTTGTGCACCTTGGATACAATGTTAGATCAGGATTATGAGACCTAAAATGACTTACCATTATATGATCTGATATTGGTTGGGCTACATATGATTGCTTACACATGTTTTATTCTTTAAATTTCATGATATGGGTATGTCTAAAGTTTGGAATAGCAGTGAAGTAGTAAGTTAATTTTTGCACATCTATATGTTGGTTTGCCTTGGTAAAGGTGCATATACACATAGGTTCTACTCTTCCAAGTAGCGTATGCAAAAGAAAATCCTTTTGTTCAGAAATGACTGATCTATCTGATCAGTGCTATTGTTTTACTGCTCTTTGTCAAAGAAGTCTTCTTAGATATGAAAGTAAAACTGAATGCATAAGGAGTTTGCGTCTAATTGATTGATTAATTAAGTGAGAAGGGTTATCTTTGTTGCCAATTGTCTAGATCTCTGTAAATTGACAATAGGTGTTCATAATATTATTGGGTGGTACAGATCTAATTCAGAAGTTTTTATGATTTAGTAGTTTTGAAGATATATGAAAGTTTTGTTAAAGGAAGTACCATATACATGCATGTTGGTTTCAACAAAGTAGCATATGCATTCTGATGTATGATTTTTGAGGTTGCAGCTGGTTCTGAATGATGATGTAGGTTTTTAGGTTCAGCACAGTGTTTTGGTGACAGTGATCTCACTGTTCAGATTAATTAATTGTTGGTTGATGTAGTTTGAAAGTTTTGATGGGTGCAATGTGAAAATTTGATGAAACGAGGCTTTAATTTTATATTGTTGTGTACCAGTAGCATCTAGTCTGAAAATTAATGAAACATGGACCCTGGAGGAAGAGAGAATGTTGTAGCCTTCTATAGGATGGCGCCTACGTAATAGTAAACATATCGGCTAGTACAAGAGCTAGGGGGTTGCAACTCCCTTCCAGTAGAAACTAGAAAACGAGAGAAGGTTGTAGCCTTCTGCAGGTGGGTGCCTGTGTATTGGTATGAGTCTATACCAATACAAGATTGTAAACAGATTGTCTTTATATTAAAAGAAGATAGAGACGACAGGAGCAGGTGGTTTTTCTCCCGCATTGGGTTTCCACCTTAAATCTTGGTGTTCATGTGTGTTTCTTATGTGTGATGGTTTATTATGTTATTACTGCACGAGTTACTGTATAATAAGTTACTGTTGCACTAATTAGAGATCAACACATGATAAATTGACTAAATCATAATTTCTATGGGTATACATTGGTTTCTCTAATCACATTAGCGTGCACATGCAAGTTCACTTCACTGAAGTAGCATATATAAATCTATTTGGGAAATGAAAAAAATATTGAATTGTAAATATTGATTCACCCCCTCTCAGTATTATTTCCAAAAATTGGTATCAGAGCAGGTCCTTCAAAAGAAGCTTGATCACTTGAAGGGAGATCTTTCAATATGAACAATCACGAAGGTATGTGATCTATTAGACCACCAATCTTCAATGGGAACAACTTGGTATATTGGAAAATAAGAACCAAAGCCTATCTTCAGTCGCTTGGAGCTGATCTTTGGGAAATTGTGGAAGGAGGATATCAATTTCTAGCAGCAATACCTATAGATAGAGCAGGTAAGAAGTTATACAAAACCAATGCCAAAGCAATCAATACTTAATTGGGAAGTCTGTCAGAATCAGAATTCGTCAAAGTCATGCAGATCAAGACAGCCAAAGAGATATGGGACAAAATCATTCAGAGCTATGAAGGAGACTCCCTAGTAAAACGTGCTAAGCTCCAAACACTCAGAATTCAGTATGAAACTCTTAAGATGCATAGTGATGAAAGTATTACTAGTTACTTTTTACGTGTAGATGACATTGTTAATTGTATGAAGAATCTGGGTGAACAGATAAAGGAGACTACTTTAGTAGAGAAAATTTTGAGATCTGTGTCTTCTAAATTTGAGTCAAAACTATCTACCATGGAAGAAAAATAGGATCTTCAATCTATTATTGTTGTTCAACTTCATGGAATTCTAACTGCCTTTGAAATGAGGAAAAGAGGTCCATTAGATATGAGATAAGCCGCTTTCAAAGCTTCAAAAAAGGGAAAAGAAAAGGAAGAGTGCAATGAATCATGATATACTTAAGAAGAAGAAGATGGGGTAAATTTTGTCAAGAAGCTTCAACGGGGTTTCGAAAGATTCAGAGGTAAGCTACCATTCAAATGCTTTGCTTCTAGTAGATTTGACCATTATGCAGAAAAATGTCCTCATAAAAATAATCATGAAAAAGGAAAAGAATATGCAAAAGGCAATAGAAAGTAGGTTGTTAATAGAAGAAGTTACTATACTCATGAAGACAGTGATGGATTATCTAATAGTGATGAATATGAAACTGAACAGGATTATAAACTTCTCATGTCTTATGACAGTGATGATTTTTTGGATGCCTTATAAGAGGAAGACTTTCTTGAAGAAATCACAAAACTCAAAATATGTTTGGAAGAAAAGAATATGATCATAGACATGTTGACACAACAACTCACTCAAACAATAAAGCACAATGAAAAACTAGAATGTGAAGCTGTGGGTCTAAGAAATGAACTAGAGAAGAAAAAATCTCTTAATATTAGATTTTCTAAAGGATTAGAAACTTTAAAGGAAATCATCAAGGTTCAGTGTTCTCCTTTTATAAAGATAGGTCTTGGATATACTGAAGAATCATCCCAATCACAAAAGTTGTCAGCCTCCACCAGAAGTTATCTTAATGCAAAAAAGACCAGTGAATAGTATGTCAATCATCAACAAAAGACTAAAAGTACTCATCAGGTAAATCATGCTCAATTTACTCCAAGGATGAACACCAATAAAAGCTTCAACCAAAAGGTAAGCAATGCCAAAAGATTCTGTTATCACTTAGATTTTCCTAGAAGTTGTAAGAAGGGGAAAGGGGTTTGAGGTAACCACAAACCAACTTTTGGGTATAGAATCTAGCCAATCTGCACCTAGAGAGGGTTCTCTCTTTTAGTTTAGCTTTGTTTTATAAGGTTTTAGGCTAGTTATGAAAGCTTTGAGATTTGATTGGATTTGGTGGTGAAATTCAATAGCAGAGGGGTAGAACTGAATAGTTCAGTCCATTGGGCTAATGGAGTCAAAGGAAATGGTTCAACTGGATTTGGTTTCTCAACAAAGGACGGCTTCACAAGACAAGATAGCTAAACAGGGAGCAAATAGAGACTTGAAAAGATGGGATGGACTTAAAAGGGATGAAGGGAAATTAAGAATCCTTCAACATATTTTAAGAGAAGAGAACTTGACTAATCACCAATAAATAGCAATTAATAATTCTTTACTAAATGATCAAAATGAGTAAACTAGGAAACGGGAGCAATTAAGAATTCATTGTTTATACTAGTTTAGAAGAAAACATTGAGAACAAAAACAATTGAAGACAGATTGCACTTAAACACTTTCTAAATTACTCTTTTTTCGTTTTAATATTCAGATATGAAACATAATTGATATAATAAACAAGAAAACATTATACATGAGATATAAGATACTTATTTGTCTGATGTTCAACACATGAATCCTGTGAAAAGTCCTTTGCATTAATTCTTCATCCTCCCAACCATGCAAAATTTGTATAACAACACTTTATTCCAAAATAATCGGTTCTACAACAATGTGTAAGAATCCACCTTTAATACTCTAAATGAGGGAGTATTTATACAAAAATTTTACAATAAAATATCTTATAACAAAGTGAGATATAATCTGAGATGATTAACTAAAAGTGACATGAAGATAAGGCCAGATGATCTCGTAGATAACAGATAGAGGAAAACAGATGGTTTTCTATCCCTATTCTTGAGAGTGTGCTAGAGTTAGGCCCTATGATTTGGCATCTTGCTGTCTTTGATGTAATTTTGTGCTGGCTATTCTGATTTTTAATTTCTCACTGATACACTTTGACTTGCATCTGATACTCTTTACCTGTTTGATCTCTGTTTATCCTCTTTACCATCATTGACTGTAGTAAATAACCAAAATTAGACTTTACCAAGGAGAAACTACAAAATTTCTAACATTTTCTAACATTTCTTCCCACCATTTTGGCTGTGGTATTTTGGTTTTTTGAAGTTTTCTAAGGTTTTCATCAGTTTCAATGTACCTGAAAAAGGTAGGCTAAATTGGAAACAAATGCTTTATTTCATGCTCAACATAGAACAGGTTCTCTAGACTGTCATAAAGAACTCTACCTATAGGTAGTGCCTTTGATATTGATGCACTTGTTGATGAACTTGCGTGGTTTCCTGTATATTGACTCAATTTGTTCACATAATCTATATGCCTCATTAATTTGTCATTAATAACTAAAGGACTAGGTATCCCTTTACTCTGCAAAATACCAAATTTCTCCATAAAAGCATTGATTTCTTCCTGCATGTCATGGCATCTTCTTTGTAAATTTTGCATCATAGTCCTTTTAGTTAATACTATTTTGACTTCTAGAATGGTCCATGTTTTGTCTTCAATGCCTAGTTCTTCAAGCTGGTACTTGTTCTTGTTATTCAAAAAATTTATGAGCCTGGTGGATTCCTCAGGCATCTTTCCTATTTTTGTTCTTTTTTTTTAATCTCTTCTCGGGCTACCTTTACCAAATCAATTTGTTCAAAAATTATTTGGATTGATGGCCAAACATCATTTATTGATTGAGTGATGTTGGTCCATAGAATCTTCTTAATGTCTGTCAAAAGCTTGTCAAATGTGAGATATTTTTCTAATGATTTCACCTTGTTTTTTAATCCTTTAATTTCCCTTGTTTTTTCTGCAACATTTATCTTTGAGAGATCATATCTTTGCTCTAAGTCGACATATTGTTCTTTTATCTTTTTCAGCTTTGAAACTTGCAGTTTCATTTCTTCCATTGATTTTATTAGCTCCTTTGTACTTAGATTTGCAATCCTTGTTGATGTTGTTCATGTTCCTGTACCTACTTCTGTGGTTGGATCTATGACTACCTCAGCTATGGCTGCTGGAACGTTTGGTGCCAAAGTTGTTCCAACGGTTTAAGGGACTGTAGTTGAGACTACTGGTGTCACATTGGGAGGCTGAGAGGTCGACTCTCCTTGCTTGTCCTTTAATGATTTTTCTAGTTCTTGTTCAGTCTCGTTTAGTCTTTCATTAAGTTTTAAGACCAAATCCATTAATTCTTCTTCAGACCTTTGCTTTATGATCTCAGTAGTTTGTGGGTATCTTGAAGGAGGCAACTTTAGCTACTTTCTTAAGGCATTTATGTCATCATATTTCTTTTTAGTTAAGGCTTCTACAGCCTTCATATCTTTCGGATCATGACTCAACCCAATGATCACTTCCTCTAAAGACTTTATTCTGTTGTCTTTAGCCTGTGAGGATGCTTTCTCCAACCCTAATTGGGCAGTTGTATTATTCAAAGAAATCTCCAGTCTTTGGGCCATCATGGCCTTACCAGTCAATGTAAAATAAATCATCTCTCCTGTTTGTTTGTGCAAATCGAATTGGTCCAAAGGATGAATGTCCTTTGCCATGACCTCAAAATTGGTTCTGAGATAATCTGCTACTGATTGAGGTTGTTGCACTTTATGTTTGAAGTATCTCATTATCATTTTACCTTCTTTGATGTCATAGGCTAACATCAATCTGTTTTGATTAGTGGGAGCCATTTTCAAATATTGATTGTAAACCTGGATCCTTAATGGATCATTTCTAGCTTTTATTTCTATAAACTTTTTCTTGATATCTGAGGTGTCCTTTCCTGGTAGCCTGAAAGATGATACCTCTGCACTTTGTTGTCTTTCTAGCTCATGTCTCTTTGAGCTAGTGGATCTCCCACCTATTGGGAAAGTTTGATGACTATCTACTCCTTTCCTTTGACTATCAGTAGTCTCTTCAATAAATTATTCCTCTAAAAGAGGATTTAGCCTTTACCTTTTAGCACCAGGCTATTTTGAAGGTCCACTGGCAGGGGTAGCTACTTCCCTGTCTCCCTTTTTATTCTTTTCCTCATTTAAAGGAATCTGCAAGATTGGGGTTTCTCCAATATTGCCTTGGGTTGGATGAGTGTGCATTTCGGCCTGTTCCTTAGAAGTTTCAGGCTATTTAGACTTTGTAGATTGCTCTGTAGCTTGAGTACTAGTCTGTGGTTCCTTTCCCTTGGATGTTTCTGTAGTTGGTGTGCTGGTATCCTATGAATGATGGTGAGATGTTCCAGTTGTAGAGGCACTAATCCTTGACCTTTGAGAAGACTCAAGTCCTACCCACCCAAAAGAATCCAGATCAAGTGTTTTCTCAAGATCCTTCATAACAGTCTCTATATTGACCTATTCACTATCAGTTTCTACTAGGGTCCCTTCCCTCCATTCATCCATATTAGCAAATTTTTCAATCTCTGGGATTCTATGGTGTATGTATAGTGATAGCCTGTGCTTCATTCTTCTATCATAGATAAAGCTATTAGGATCATATGGTATCCACCCGAAAATTTTGTGTAACTTAAGGTGATCTTCTAGAATTCTGTTTGCTTCTCTCCATGCTTCCCTAGTGTTGCAAACAAAAGGGCCTAACTAATTTTTGATTCTGAGTTGAGTTTTCTTTTTGGCATTGTAAAAGTGGACCAAGTTTGAATTTATCATTTTTCTAAAATATTCCAATGCAAATAGTCTCATTGGAACATACTTTGGTAAGTTGAAAGGGCAAAGCTCACACCCATATATCGTGATTTCTGTATGGTTTTTGTATAAATACCAATCACCTATTCTATACTGCTTGGAAATCTGAAGGATCTTCTTAATATCACCACTAATCCTAGGAGGGGAAATTCCTGTCAATAAGGTGGTTGCTGGATGAACAAACCTATCAATGAATTCATTGTAGGAGTAAGGGGAATCAAAGGTTTTATGGAAGATTGAAGTCCTAAAGATAACAGAACTTGGATTGCCCTTAGTATCAAGCTTTATGACAGGGAAAGGGAAGTTTTTTGACTGATAATAAAGCATGAGATGATATAGAAAAGTGGTATATTTGAAAACTCCTTCATTATCCAATCTCATGAACTGTTCATGAATTTTGTCAGCAATATGGGAGGCATAATCATATTTAGTAGCAAGGGGCTGTCGAGGAGTAATGATTGACAATAACACTAGGGTTACCTCATCAAGAAATTGACTAGTGTTGAATCCCATAACTAAAGATATCATATCAACAATAAGTCTTCCCATGTCTGTGAAGAAAGTTTGCAGATAAGGAGGCGGGCCCTTGGGTTGATGTTTCTCTGGCATGAAAGTATGACAGAGGTGATTAAGTTTTGATTGGGATACTTGAGTTGATTTCTCAAGCAAATATCTAATGGAAATGGGAGTGAGAGCTTGACTGGGGTGAAATTGAAACATTTCATTGATGGATTCAACAGTTATAGGGAAGAGAACTGTTTAGCTTGGAGACATAATTGCTCTGCGAGTAAGGTTGTAATTGGCATGGCATTAATGAAGTATATCAGGAAAAACATGAATTGAGGGGAGAAAGTACTTGGGAAGATTGGATTCCCACAGTCCCAAGACATCAGAGCCATTCATATAGTTGTCTCTAATTTGGCAAAAGACTCTGAGGTGATTTTTATCAGAGGAAAGGTCTCTTATTTGGAATTCTTTATCTACCAAGGGCAGATGGTCCAAATCTTTATGAGGGGCATTAATAGGTGCAACATTCAAAGCCACAAGGGTTTCCATTTCTAATTATTGTCGATTTAGAAAGGTAATTTTAGGTTTTCTTTGGAAAATGGGCAAAGCAAAGGATTTGAGAAATTCTATGATGAAAACAAAGAATGAATTCTAATGAATTTGGATCTTTTCTGTCAAATTACAGTGGAGAATAAGAACTTGTGGTGTTTTGTTGAGAATTTGGATAAATACCTGTGTTCAGGAGATGAACGGTGAAATTCAGGTACTGGTAGTGGTTAACAGGCTCTGGGCTGCATCAACTACGCATTTTTTGAACAGGTTGGCTGTTGAAAACTTCGAGCTATTAACCTCGACATTTTTTGCATGGGATCGTAGCTTTACAGTACAAAGCAATGAAAATGACTTATTTGTTTTATTTTCAATGTCAAGGGTTGGTGGGGGTTTTTGGATTTTGGGTGGATGACGTTAGTAGGGAGTGACATGACATTTTTGTCGTATGCGGGAAAGCGATAAGCAGTTTCATGTCTCACCACTTTTGGGGACGAGTGGTAATAAGCCGGGAGCCAACGATTCCACAAATCTTTCGATGCGTAATGGAGCACTGTGCAAAAACTACTTTGTGATCACGTGCTAACGCATGGTCACAAAGGGTTGTGTGAAATTCATATTAGTCATTATATCTCGGGGACCTGATTGGATGACTGTCAAGGCTCTGAAGTGATGGGGATATAATGGAGGCGGGATCGATATATTTAAAGATTAATTAATTATATCGAGGTTGACGGGGTTGGATGGGGAGGCTGTAAATTAACCATGAGGGTTAATTAATCCCTTATTAATGCAGTGGGGGATTAAGGGCTGTTATTTAGTTAGTTACTATTTAACTAATTAATCCCATTTAGGACATATTACGGCTATAATTAACCAAGGGCGAGATATATAGAAATTTGGGGTTTTTTCTATTTATATAATACAAGAAATGGTAAACATTATCAGGTATTTATATAATATAAGTTAAAAATTAATATGACAATGAAATGAAAAGTGCTAAGTATAAAACAGTGGATTTTTGTATTTAATTTAGGCTTAAGTGAAAAGGGTTTTTATGAGAAATTATGTAATTTTCATAAGTAAAATAGGATTTTAGTTAGGAAAAGACTTATAAAGATGAATGAATGATTCAAGAATGATTTTAAGTACTTATGCTTTTGAATTATTGGTCGAGGGTCCGATCCCTCCAGAAGTCAAAGAAATGCTCTGAGCCCCTCCAATTTAGCAAATACCTTAGTACTTAGGGGAAATTAGTGAATAATTGGGGAAAATGAGAAGGCAAGTTAATTATTCTGACGTTTCTTTGCTTCAGATGCTTTCAATGTACTATATGCCTTAGCCTTGTGATGAAAGTGAAAGATAAACACATTTAGAAACATCATTCATCACATATGATTCTACAACATCAACTACCTACCCTACCTACTTTAACCTAGCATTTTTTCTTCTTTATTAGGGTGCACTTAGACTGGCAAACTCGTATCAAATCTTCCTTTTATTTTACATGGAAAACCCTATCTAAGTCTGCACTTATTACATCCAAGGGCTCAGATTAAACTATTGAGCTCCTTTTATTTACTCTACCTATCTACTTATTTGTCAAGATTACACTGTTTGGTCAGATATTTATTCTCTATTTCTACAACATAAAATTGAAAAATGAATTAGCCAAATTTAAACAATTTGACTATTCATGAATTGTGGCATAGTGACAAGCTGTACACAATTGTTTATTACACAAATTGAAAAGTATTTGCGTTTAGACTTGCACACCTTCCTGGTGTTTCTTTTGTTTGGGGTTCATTTTTTTTCATTTTTTTGACCATCTTTTATTTATTTTTACCCTTAAATTTTTCTTTTAGGGTAACCTCTTTACATTTTTTAAATTTTTTGATTTTTTGAAAATATGGAAAAGCTTTGAAATAAGAAAAGGTATGAACATATTACAAAGCTCATCAAGCCAATCATAGCATATGACTCCTATTGGTATAGGGGCCTAATAGTGGCTCCACTTGGGGATGGCTTTTCTTGGTGAAAAGTTAAGAACAATAGATCAGATGGCCTCTAAATGACTTTCACTTTGTTATGAAATCTTCTTTTCCTACTGCTTTATTATATGTATGACAATAATACCTTTGAAGCTTAGGGTCTTCTCTTCAGGCTTCAACTCCACAAGTTATTGTCCAATCCAAAAGTGACATTACAAAGGATATAGTATGCACGTGTTAAACATCAAGGTAATCTTAATAGGTAGGATCAAAGTAATTTTTTAACATCTAACCATTGAATGGTCCTTCTTTTTCTTCTGTGCCATCCAATTTCTTCAAATAATACGTATTGTTTCCTCGTAGGGCATGGATAAGGTGTGGACCTTTCCATAGGAAGTCAAACTTCCCATGTTTTCCCTTGTCCTCTCTTCTAGAATCCTATCTTAGCACTTTGTCTCCAGGGTGTAAATCTTCTACTTTAGTTCTTCTATCAAATATCTTCTTGAGCTTTTCCTGCCATATTTGGGATCTTTGGTACACCTCCTCTCTGGTTTGCTGTAAATTTATAGTCCGATTTATCATCTTTTGGATATCATTGGGTTCCACTTGAGTTTCTTGGATTAGTTTCATAACAGGAAATTCTAATGATGAAAGAAATACAACCTCCATGCCATAGACTAATTCATAAGGACTAGTGCGAATGGATTTCTTGGTAGTAAGCCTGTCTGCCCATAATGCATTTATCAGTTTCTTATGCAAAGTCTTTTTATTTTCTTCCAACAATTTTTTAATGATATTTATGAGGCTCTTGTTGGAGGATTCAACTAGTCCATTTCCTTGTAGATAATAAGATGTGGAATGGCCTAAGGTAATATGGTATTTATTACAAAAACTAATCATCTTTCTTGATTTAAAAGCTGCAGCATTGTCAGTTATGATTTTTGTGGGGCAGCCGATCTGGATAATATGTTGGTTTCTAGGAAACCTATCATCACTGTATCTGTGGCATGTCTAGAGGGTATGACCTCTATCCATTTGGTAAAATAATTAGTCGTGGTGAAAATCCATTTATGTTGGCCAGAGGAGGGAGGATGGATTTGTCCAATGAAGTCAAAACCCCATTGTTGGAATGGTTTCTCAGTAGAGATGGGTTTTAGGGGTAAAGATAACAGTTTTCTCTTGCCCTCAAAAATTTGGCATTTATGGCAAGAGATGACAAATTTTTCACATCAGCAAACAAGATTGGCCAATAGAAACTAGTCCTTAAGATCTTATCTGCAGTCGATTTCCAGTAGAGGTGTCCACCATAGTCTCCTGCATGAAAATCTTGAAGTGTCTTGTCAGCTTCATTTTTTAGCAAACAATTTAATAGGATTCCTTCATCATTTTTCCAAAAAAGAAAATTATCTAAAATACAAAACTTTAAAGCTTTCATCTTTAAAAACCTACTTTTCTTTCTAGATAACCCTAGAGGAACTTGTAGGTTTTGTAACACATAAATTATATCAGCATACATGGGTGAATCTGAAAATGCCTGGCTGATTTGTGGAGTTTCCATCTCATGTTCGTCATCTAATTCATTTATATCCAGGGCTTGACAATTAGTTTCTACCATAAGTTTGGCCAATCCCTGTCCTTTTATTAGTTTGGTAGGTTTTATTTCAATATCATACTCTAAAATGGTAGCAATCCATTTACCACTTTTTCCCTCAATTCCATCCTGAGTTAGGATGTCCTTGACAACAACATTTGGTACATAGGCCATCACATGAGAATATAATATGTAAACTCTGAAGTCCTTAATTGCTTTAACAAGTGCAAACACTTGTTTTTCGATGATCTTGTATTTTAGTGATGCATCTCTGAGTGCTTTACTAAAAAAGGCTATAGGTTTTTCACATCCTTGGTCGTCCTTTTGTATTAAAACAACTACTAAAGTGTGCTCCGAGGAAAAAGAAAAAATTATGATATCTCAATCAAATTAGGGACTTGTAAGGACCGGTGTTCTGGTTAAAGCCATTTTAATTTCTTCAAATGCTTGTTTGGCTTCTACTGTCCATGTAATATTTGAATCTTTTTTAACATATCATTAAGTAACCTAATTAGTTTTGCTAGGTTAGATATGTATCTTCTCAAAAAATTTATCTTTCCTAAAAAGGCTTGAAGTTCTTTGATACTTCTAGGATGAGGTATCTGTAAAATTGCTTCTATTCTAGCATAGTCAATTAGAATGCCATCCTTTGAAATGATGTGACCTAAGAGCTTACATTCTTCTAGGCCAAATAAGGACTTCTTAAGATTTAAAGATATACCATATTTTCTACATTTGAGAAATACTTGTCTGAGATGGTCCAAATGCTACTTATCCGACTTAGAAAAAACAGTTAGGTCATCCAGATATATGACAAGAAAATCATGAATCTCTTTAGCAAATGCAATATCCATTGCTCTCTGGAAAGTAGCTCATGCATTTTAAAGTTCAAATGGCATTTTTATTTACATAAATGTGTCCCATGGTGTGGTAAAGGAAGTTTTTTCTTGGTCATTAAGGTGAACTAGAATCTGGTTATACCCTAAAAACCCATCCAAAAGTGAAATCCTAGAAGCTCCCACTACCCTTAGCAAAATATGATCCATCTTATGTAAAGGGTAATTATCCTTCAAAGAAACTTTATTCACATTTCTCAGGTCTACACATAGTCTTATTTCACTAGTTTTCCTCCTAGTAGGTACTAAATTAGATACTCACTCTGAAAATCTTATAGGTGCAATTATCCCTGCCTCATACATATGTTTAATTTATTTCTCAATCAATGGTAGTAATACAGGGTTGAGTCTTCTGAGTTTTTGTTTAAATGGTTTCTGGTCTTCCTTCAAAGGTATGGTATGATGAATTATTGAGGTATCATATGATTTCAAATCGTCATAACTCTAGGTCAAGACATTCTGGAATTCTCTCATGAGTTCAACATATTTTAACTTTTGATCAAGAGGTAAAGACTTTGGTTGTTTTACCATTTTTGGATTTTCTTCTATTCCTAAGTTATATTATTTAATGTCTGCTTTTAGTGGTTCCATCTTTGGTTTCTTAAGAATGTCATTGGAATCGAAGAGGTCCTCTAGAGGGTTAATCCCTTAGGAAAATGATTGTCTTTTAGATCAATGACCTCTGTTTCTTTTTTGTTTATCTCATCAAGGTCGATCTGTTTTAAGTCTTGAACTTCCTATTTGGTGAAAGTTGTGGGATGAAGCATTTGAATTGAACTTTCTTCTAAAATGTTGGCATCTGCCTCATCTATTTGTTTAGTATTACTGTTTGCATCAATATCTATGTGACTGTGAGAAAATTCTTTGTTTAAAGATAGAAAGTTATTAATCTGTTCATCATTTTCGAAAACTTGTCAATTCTTCAGATTGTCAGGGATAGCTGGCCTATGCCTAATTTCACCAATGAACTGATGATTATGTTTGAAAGCTAATTTACAAATGCTAGCAAACATGGCCAGACTGTGAGCATGTAAGTTGCACTTCCTAGGTACTACTGCAAGCTTAGTTTCCAAAAAAGTTAAGAATCTCTATGACTGTTCCCCTATAGTATCCTAATCTAGGATCTCTAGTAAGGTACTTTCCTTTAATATGATTAACAATTAATTGTGAATCACCTATAATAGAAATTCTAATTGCTCCTAACCTTTTGACAAGTTTAAGTCCTAGCAAAAGAGCTTCATATTTTGCCATATTATTGGTGCACTTAAAATTTAGCTTGTAGGCATGGCCTTCAGCATGGTCATTTTCTAAGTTGTACACCCAAATTCCTACCCCTACTCCTAATTTATTGACTGAACCATCAAATTCTAAATGCCAAAGAATTTCATGGACATAATGAGTGTCAGGGGTGGTGGGAATTTGTTTAACAGGAGGCTTCAGTTTTTCATTCTCATCAAGTTTATCTTTGTTATCTGATTTGTCATTTGTATCTGAGATTTCCTGGATCTGAACATTTGGTTTTCCTTTTTCAATTTCTTTTGGTTCTACTGCTAAAACTTGTTCATTGTTGGCAGGATTGATTTCAGCATTGTACAAAATAAATGAATCTATATCTGAGTGTACTGAGTAGATAGGGAAATTTTGTGGTTTTTCCTGACTACTTACTACATATTTCATTAATGTCTCTCGGTATATCTTCTTAGGTTGGCCGAAAATAGAGATAGTAGCATAAGACATGTCCAATTGAAGTGATTCTTGAAGCTTAGCACCTCAGGACCTGGATAATAACATTCCATATTTTGGAGGGATATCTGCTACTACTATATCCATTAGGATTGTTTTGGCAGGGTATTGAACTAAAGAAACACACAAGTGTTTTATTAATCCTAGATATCTCACTTGACTTGAATCAAAAGAAAAGAGATTTTTATATGGTCTAGTGATGTCAAGATCTAATTTCTTCATTACATATTTGGGCATTAGGTTGTGAGATGCCCCAGAATCAAACATGGCATTCTGAAGGATTTTGTCATGAATATTTACGATCACATAGAAGGGAGGAACAGTTCCTTCTAAATGTTTCCCATTAACTTCAGGGCCAAAAATTAATTATGGTTGGTCATCAAAAACATTTACAGAGTCTTCAGTTCCAGTGATTTTAAGTGATCTGTTAATTTGTTCTCAGTAGGCATCATGTTTAGCTAATTTAGACAGTGGAACAACTACCTTTAGTTTGCCTACTTCAGTTTCTATATTGAAAGGTTTTTCAGTTTAGGATTTTATGTTTTGAACAGTGGGATTCTCTCTATTTTGTGGGTTTTCTGTGTTTTTATCTTTTCCAGGAGTGGGATTAGCATTTACATTTTCTCCTAAATTAACTTCTGGAGGTTCTTCCATAGTTGCCTTAGAGATAAGGGGAGTGGAAGAGGCTCTGTTATTTGGTTGATTGTTAGGCACATCTACTATTATGGGATTAGATGGTTATTGTTAGGTCTAAAAGGAATTTGTACATGTGGAGGGACTACTTTACCTTTGACAGGCTATTTTGGAGCTTTTTGTTTGTTGCTTTCAGGAACATCAATTCTTCTACTTCTCAAATTATACTATTTGTGCACGTCGTAGATAGTTGTGTCATATCCCTCCCTGAAGTCAAATGATTCTCCTGACTAAGTTTGAAATTGTTTGAGAATATGAGCCTCTTGATCATCTTGAGTTAGAAAAACTTCTCCTTCATTGTTAAGTCCCATCATATTTATCTGAGTATATTTAGGGGGATCCTCGAAGTTGGAAGCTTCTATGTAATTCTCTTGGAAAGGGGGTCTAATGCTCTGATCTGGACTAGTTTTCCCAGGGTTCTGGTTTTGGTTTTTTCAGGAATTGGGATTCATCCCTTTGTTGGCCAGCTGACCATCCCAAGGGGATTTTCTTTCTATTGTTTCAACTCCATCTCCTAGTCTTTCCATTCCTTTGATTATAGCATTCAGTTTCTGTTCAACAGGTGAAGCTTCTTCTTTCAGTGGTATCCTTCTTTCACTTCTAACCTTGGCATGTTTTGACATCAGATTAGCTTCAACACTAACAAATATACTTGGCATTTCTTTTAAAGTTCTAGGAGCTCTTTCCCTTCGTTGAAAAGCCATATCTGAATCAAATCTATCTGGGAATTTGATTAGGGCCAAATCAGGTGGGGGTCTGAGCTTTTATGGAATAAAATTGTAGACAATGTTGAACCTAGTCCATTAATCTTGCATAGTTTCTTGGGTTCCTCTCTTGAAGTTTCCATACTCAGATAAGATCTGCAGAGGATCTTTCTTTTTCTCCCAACGATTCAAGAATTGTGTATAATGGGTTTCTAGGCTATCTATGTTGCTTTCCCTTAGATCCCTAAACCAAGTTCTGACTTCACCTATTAGACTTTGAACAAATATCCTCATTCTTACATCATCAGTGTCAATCTCATATATTTCAAAATAGTCAGTCATTTTTTTGGTATGCTGCTGAGCTGTGTAGGTACCGGTACCATTGAATGGAGTGATTTTACTTTGATATTCTTGGGGCATGGCACCTAAATTGGCAAGTAAAACCAGAGGGGTATACTTGTTTTCCATGGCTGCAGGTAATGATGAACTAACAGATGGGGTAGGGGTGACAATGGGAATGCGGGTTGTGGATAGAGGGGTAGAAGGAGGGGTTTGTGGTGGAGTGGTTTAGGTTTGCGATGTGTGAGGGAATAGTGAGGAACTTGCAGAAGCAACAGTAACAGTATAGGGATCAGGTGTTCTTTCAAAAGTAAGCTCATATTGTATTTAATTCTGTAAATGTCTATCTATTGAGAAACTAACAGCTTCAAACTGTAACACTTCAATAAACACTAGGTTTGGAACCAAGTGGATCAATTTGGAGTCAGAAAATGTTACAAATAAAGAGGTCTCAAAATGTTCATCAAAGGGTTCATCCTCGAGATAAATCCACCTATCAGGGCAGGATCTTGACCTGAAGATGGGTCGAGAACTAGTAGTACTTTCTTGACTTTCTTGTCTCCTAAAAATTATGGGAATCAGACTGGGGTTCTCAAACACAGGTGGTGGATTTGGATCAGGATTTGACCTAGTGTAACAAGTCCTTTCTGAAGTTAGATTTCTTGGTTTTGATTTTCTGAATTAATATCAAGAACAACTTTTGTGATTTCTTTAACATGTTTCAGATTTGTTTAACTGAGGAACTGGTTCATGTTTAGTTTATAAACTAGACCAGAGATAGACTGGAGTAGCATTCATCTACTTATGCACTTGCAAAGCAAGAGCAGTTCAAAGGCTACTTGGCTAACTTTAGGCTCTGTCTGTAGTTTATAAAGTAAACAACAATAACAACAAATTTTCGTTCCCCAGTGGAGTCGCCACTATGTTATCACTCAAATTTTCCCAGAAGTTGTAAGAAGGGGAAAGGTGTTCGAGGTAACCACAAAACAACATTTGGGTATGGAATTTAGCCAATCTGTACCTAGAGAGGGCTGTCTTTTATATTTAGCTTTTTTTTGTAAGGTTTTAGGCTAGTTATGAAAGCTTTGAGATTTGATTGGATTTGGTAGTGAAATTCAATAGCAGAAGGGTAGAGCTGAATATTTTAGTCTATTGAGCTAACGGAGTCAAAGGAAATGGCTCAACTAGATTTGGTTTCTCAACAAAGGATGGCGTCACAGGGTAAGATAGCTAAACAGAGAGCAAATAGAGACTTGAAAAGATGGGATGGATTTAAAAGGGATGAAGGGAAATTAAGAATCCTTCAACATATTTTAAGAGAAGAGAACTTGACTAATCACCAACAAAAAGCAATTAAGAATTCTTTACTAAATGATCAAAATGAGTAAACTAGGAAACAGGAGCAATTAAGAATTCATTATTTATGCTATTTTAGAAGAAAACATTGAGAACAAAAACGATTGAAGACATATTGCACTTAAGCACTCTTCAAATTATTATTTTTCGTTTTAATATTCAGATATGAAACATAATTGATATAATAAACAAGAAAACATTAGCACATGAGATATAAGATACTTATTTGTCTGATGTTCAACACATGAATCCTGTGAAAAGTCCTTTGCATTAATTCTTCATCCAGCCAGCCATGCAAAATTTGTCTAACAACACTTATTCTAAAATAATCAGTTTTACAACAATTTCTAAGAATCCACCTTCAATACTCTAAATGAGGGAGTATTTATACAAAAATTTTACAATAAAATATCTCATAACAAAGTGAGATATAATCTGAGATGACTAACTAAAAGTTACATGAAGATAGGGCCAGATGGTCTCGTAGATAATAGATAGAGGAAAGCGGATGGTTTTCTGTCCCTATTCTTGAGAGTGTGCTGGAGTTAGGCCCTATGATTTGGCATCTTGCTATCTTTAATGTAATTTTGTGCTGGTTGTTCTGCTTTTTACTTTCTCACTCATACACTTTGGCCTGCATCTAATACTCTTTACCTGTTTGATCTCCGTTTATCCTCTTTATCATCATTGACTGTAGTAAATAATCAAAATTTACATTTTATCAAGGAGAAACTACAAAATTTATAATATTTCTTCCCACCATTTTGGTTGTAGTATTCTAGTTTTTTGAAGTTTTCTAAGGGTTTCATCAATTTCAATGTACCTGAAAAGGGTAGGCTAAATTAGAAATAAGTGCTTTATTTCATGCTCAACATAGAACAAGTTCTCTAGACTGTCATAAAGAACTCTGCCTATAGGTAGTGCCTTTGATGATGATGCACTTGTTGATAAACTTGCCTGGTTGCCTACATATTGATTCAATTTGTCATTAATAACAAAAGGACTAAGTAGCCCTTTACTCTGCAAAATACCAAATTTCTCCATAAAAGCATTGATTTCTTCCTGCATGTCATGGGATCTTCTTTCTAAATTTTTGCATCAAAGTCCTTTTAGTTAATACTCTTTTGACTTCTAGAATGGTCCTTGTTTTGTTTTTAATGCCTAGTTCCTCAAGCTAGTACTTATTCTTGTTATTCAAAAAATTTATGAGCCCGGTGGCTTCCTCGGGCATCTTTCCTAATTCTGCTCTTGTCTTTTGAATCTCTTCTAAGGCTGCCTTTACCAAATCAATTTGTTCAAAAAATATTTGGATTGATGGCCAAACATCATTTATTGACTGATTGATGTTGGTCCATAGAATCTTCTTAATGTCTATCAGAGGCTTGTCAAATGTGAGATCTTTTTCTAATGTTTTCACCTTGTTTTCTAGTCCTTTAATTTCCCTTATTTTTTCTGCAGCATTTATCTTTGAGAGATCATATCTTTGCTCTAAGTTGACATATTGCTCTTTTACCTTTTTTAGCTTTGAAACTTGCAGTTTTATTTCTCCCATTGATTTTATTAGCTCCTCTATACTTAGATTTGAAATCCCTGCTGATGTTGTTCCTGTTCCTATACCTCCTTTTGTGGTTGGACCTATGACTACCTCAGCTATGGCTGCTAGAATGTTTGGTGCCAGAGCTATTCCAAGGGTTGAAGGGACTACAATTGAGACTACAGTATCACATTGGAAGGCTGAGAGGTCGACTCTCCCTGCTTGTCCTTCAATGATTTTTATAGTTCTTGTTCAGTCTCGTTTAGTATTTCATTAAGTTTTAAGACCAAATCCATTAATTCTTCTTCAGAGCTTTTCTTTATGATCTCAATAGTTTGTGGGTGTCTTGAAGGAGGCAACTTTAGCTATTTTCTTAAGGCAACTATGTCTTCATGTTTATTTTTAATTAAGGCTTCTACAGCCTTCACATCTTTCGAATCATGACCCAACCCAATGATCACTTCCTCTAAAGACTTTATTTTGTTGTCTTTAGGCTGTGAGGAGGCTTTCTCCAGCTGTAATTGGGTAGTTGTATTATTCAAAGAATTCTCCAGTCTTTGGCCCATAATGGCCTTACTAGTCAATGTAGAATAGATCATCTCTCCTATTTGTTTGTGCAACTCAATTTGGTCCAAAGGATGAATATCCTTTGCCATGACCTCAAAATTGGTTCTGAGATAATCGGCTACTGATTGAGACTGTTGCACTTTAGGTTTGAAGTAACTCATTATCATTTTACCTTCTTTGATGTCATAGGCTGACATCAATCTGTTTTGATTAGTGGGAGCCATTTTCAAATATTGATTGTAAACATGGATCCTTGATGGATCATTTTTGCCTTTTATTTCTATAAACTTCTTCTTGATATCTGAAGTGTCCTTTCGTGGTGGCCTGAAAGATGATACCTCTGCACTAGGTTGTCTTTCTAGCTCTTGTCTCTGTGAACTAGTGGACGTCCCACCTATTCAGAAAGTTTAATGACTATCTACTCCTTCTTTCCTTTGACTATCAGTAGTCTCTTCAATAAATTGTTCCTTTGAAAGAGGATTTAGCCTATGCCTTTTAGCACTAGGCTGTTCTGAGGGTCCACTGGTAGGGGTAGCTACTTCCCTATCTCTTTTTACTCCTTTCCTCATTCAGAGGAGTCTAAAATATTGGTGGTTCTCCAATATTTCCTTGGGTTTGAGGAGTGTGCATTTGGTCTTGTTCCTTAGAAGTTTCAGCCTGTTTAGACATTGTAGATTGCTCTGTAGTTTGAGTACTGGTCTCTTGTTCCTTTCCCTTGGATGTTTCTGTAGCTGGTGTGCTGGTATCCCATGAATTCTACTGAGATGTTCCACTTGTCGAGGCACTAATCCCTGACCTTTGAGAAGACTCAAGTTGTATCTGCACAGAAGAATCCAGGTCAAGTGTTTTCTCAAGATCCCTCATAACATTCTCTATATTGACCTGTTCACTATCAGTTTCTACTAGGGTCCCTTCCCTCCATTCATCCATATTGGAAAATTATTCAATCTCTGGGATTCTATAATGTATGTACAGTGATAGCCTATGCTTCATTCTTCTATCATAGATAAAGCTATTAGGGTCATATGGCATCCACCCAAAACTTTTGTGTAACTTTAGGTGATCTTCTAGAATTCTCTATGCTTCTCTCCATGCTTCCCTAGTGTTCCAAACAAAAGGGCCTAACTAATTTTTTATTCTGAGTTGAGCTTTCTTCTTGGCATTGTAAAAGTGGACCAAGTCTAAATTTATCATTTGCCTGAAATATTCCAATACAATCTATCTCATTGGAACATACTTTGGTAACTTGAAAGGGCAAAGCTCACACCTATATATCCCGATTTCTGTATGGTTTTTGTATAAATACCAATCACCTATTATGTATTGCTTGGAATGCTAAAGGATCTTCTTAATATCACCACTAATCCTAGGAGGGGAAATTCCTGTCAATAAGGTGGTTGCTGGATAAAGAAACTGATCAATGAACTCATTGTTGGAGTAAGCTGGATCGAAGGTTTTATGGAAGATTGAAGTCCAAAAGATAACAGACCTTGGATTTCCCTTGGTATCAAGATTCATGACAAGGAAAGGGAAGTTTTTTGACTGATAATAAAGCATGAGATGATATATAAATGTGGTATACTTGAAAACTCCTTTATTATCCAGTCTCATGAACTGTTCATGAATTTTGTCAGCAATATGGGAGGCATAATCATATTTAACAGCAGGGGGTTGTCCAAGAGTAAATATTGACAATAACACTAGGGTTACCTCATCAAAAAATTTGCTAGTGTTGAATCCCATAATTAAAGATATCATATCAACAATAAGTCTTCCCATATCTGTGAAGAAAGTTTACGGATAAGGAGGTGGGCCCTTTGGCTGATGTTTCTCTAGCATGAAAGTCTAACATAGGTGATTAAGTTCTAATTGGGATATTTGAGTTGATTTGTCAAGCAAATATCCAATGGAAATGGGAGTGAGAGCTTGATTGGGGTGAAATTGCAACGGTTCATTGATGGATTCAACAGTTATTGGGAAAAGAACTATTTGGCTTGGAGACATAACTGCTCTGTGGGTAGGGTCATAATTGGCATGGCATTGATGAATTATATTAGGAAAAACATGAACTGAGGGGAGCAAGTACCTGAGAAGATTAGATTCCCACAGTCCCAAGATATCAGAGCCATTTAGGTAGTTGTCTCTAATTTGGAAAAAGACTGAGGTGATTTTTATTAGAGGAAAGGTCTCTTATTTGGAAGTCTTTATCTGCCAAGGGAAGATGGTCCAAATATTTATGAGGGGCATTAATAGGTTCAACATTCATAGCCATAGGCATTTCCATTTCTATTTCTTGTGGATTTAGAAAGGGAATTTTATGTCTTCTTTGAAAAATGGGCAAAACAGTGGATTTGGGAAGTTGTATGATGAAAACAAAGACTGAATTGAAACAAATTTGGGTCTTTTCTATCAAATTACAGTGGAGAATAAGAACTTGCAAGGTTTTGTTGAGAATTTGGATAAATACCTGTGTTCAGGAGATGGACAGTGAAATTGAGATACTGGTAATGGTTAACAAGCTCTGGGCTGCATCGGCTACGAGTTTTTTGAGCAGGTTGGGGGTTGAAAACTTCAAACTGTTGACCTCGATGTTCTTTGCATGGGAGCACATGTTTATAGTACAAAGCAGTGAAAAAGACTTACTTGATTGATTTGCAAAGTCAAGCGTTGGTGGGGGTTTTTGGATTTCGGGTGGATGACGTTAGCGGGGAGTGACATGACATTTTTGTCATATACGAGAAAGCGGTAAGTGGTTTCATGTCACACCGCTTTTGGGGACGGGCAGTAATAGGCTGAGAGCCAGCGATTCCATAGATCTTTCGACGCGTGGCGGAGCACTATGAAAAACCGCTTTGTGATCGCGCGCTAACGTGTGGTCACAAAGGGTCCCGCGAAACTCATATTAACTGTTAGATCTCGGGGACCTAATCGGATGACTGTCAGGGCTCTGAAGTGATGGGGATATAATGGAGGTGGGACCGATATATTTAAGGATTAATTAATTATATCGGGGTTGACGGGATTGGACAGGGAGGCTGTTAATTAACCGTGAGGGTTAATTAATACCTTATTAATGCAGTGGAGGATTAAGTTTGTTAATTAGTTACTGTTTAACTAATTAATCCCATTTAGTACGTATTACGGCTATAATTAACCAAGGGCGGAATATATAGAAATTTGGGGTTTTTCCTATTTATATAATACGTGAAAGGGTAAACATTATCAGGGATTGATTTAATATAAGTTAAAAATTATTATGAAAATAAAATGAAAAGCGCTAAGTATAAAACAATTGATTTGTGTATTTAATTTAGGCTTAAGTGAAAAGGGTTTTATGAGAAATTATGTAATTTTCCTAAGTAAAATAGGATTTTACCTAGGAAAAGACTTATAAAGATGAATGAATGATTTATGAATGATTTTAAGTACTTAGGCTTCTAAATTATTGGGCCGAGGGTCCAGTCCCTCCAGAAGTCAGAGAAATTCTCTGAGCCCCTCCAATTTAGCAAATACCTCAGTACTTAGGGGAAATTAGTGAGTAATTGGGGAAAATGAGAAGGGGATTTAATTATTATGACTTTGGTTTACTTCAGATGCTTTCAATGCACTGTATGCCTTGGCCTTGTGATGAAAGTGAAATATAAACACATTTAGAGATATCATTCATCACATATGATTCTGCAACATCAACTACCTACCCTACCTACTTTAACCTAGTATTTTTTCTTCTTTATTAGGGTGCACTTAGACTAGCAAACCCTTATCAAATCTTTCTTTTCTTTTACATGGCAAAGCCTATCTAAATCTGCACTTATTACATCCAAGGGCTCAGATTAAACTGTTGAGCTCCTTTTATTTACTCTACCTATCTACTTATCTGGCAAGATTACATTATTTGGTCAGATATTTATTCTCTATTTCTAAAACATAAAATTGAAAAATGAATTAGCCAAGTTTAAACAGTTTGACTATTCATGAATTGTGGCATAGTGACAAGCTGCACACATCTGTTTATTACACAAATTGAAAAGGTAGTAGCGTTTAGACTTGCACACTTTCCTAGTCTTTCTTTTGTTTGGGGTCCATTTTCTTTCATTTTTTTGACCATCTTTTATTTCTTTTTACCCTTTGATTTTTATTTTAAGATATACCCTCTTTATATTTTTTAAATTTTTTGATTTTTTCAAAATATGGAAAACCTTTGCATATTACGGAGCTCATCAAGCCAATCATAACATATGACTCCTATTGGTATAGGGACCTAACAGATTCTATGATCATAGAAAATTCTTTAATGGACAATGATTTTCATGCCATAACTTTGGGCATAAGGCTGCTCAATGTGTTGCTTACAAAACTATCATTACTAGAGAATCATGAAATCAAAGGAGCATAATAGGAATCAAGAAAAGTTCCTATAATAACTTCTCTCCTCTTGAAGATGAAATTGAATGTTCATTTTGTAATAAATTTGGTCATGAAGAATCTGAATGTAGGAGAAAATTTTGGCCAACACTTCAAAAGGAGCAATCATCATCAAATTCCTAGGTATGGAGAAAGAAGGAAGTTCAATAAAAAAGATATGGCATAGATCTATTTGTAGAAAGATAAGAAAATCAATAGTCCATTGACAGTGGATGCTCCAAACACATGATAGGTGATAAAGATAAACTTCATTCGTATAATGCTTTGGAAAAGGAAAAGAATGTCTCATTTGGAAATGACACACCAACTGTCATTAAAGGAAAAAGGTTCTATTTATTTGAAAGAAAGGGTTAAATCTGGAAATATCATGTATGTGGACGGTTTAAAGCATAACTTGTTGAGTCTTAGTCAAATGTGTGATCAAGAAAATGAATTTGTGTTTCGATCAAATGGATGTGTGGTTCGTGAGCTTGATATAGGAAAGATCATAATCAAAGGTACAATAACTCCAAACAATTTATACATGCTCAAAGGAGGACAAAAAAAATGCTATTTAAGAAAAACAGATCGAAACTGGTTATGGCACAAGGGCATCTAAGCTTTTCTCAAATAAGAAAAGCATGTAGGCTCAAGACGGTTCGTGATCTTCTAGATATCAACATTCTAGAAAATACCATATGCAAACCATGTCAAGTCGGTAAGCAAACTAGAGTTCATTTCAGTGAAAAAGAAGGGTTAGCAAGTAAGCCTCTTGAACTCATCTATACTGATTTATGTGGATCAACAAGGAAAAATTCACCTTGGGGAGAAGAATAATTTATTTTATTCATTGATGATTTTTCTAGAATGTGTTGGATAGATCTACTAAATCATAAAGATGAAGCATTTGAAAATTTTAAAGTCTTCAGAGCTTTAGCTGAAAATGAATCGGATTGAAAAATAAAATGTGCCAGATCTGATCGAGGGGGAGAATTCATATCAGATGAATTCTTTGATTTTTGTTAACAACATGGAATAAAAAGGCAGTTCTTAGTTTCCAAAACTCCTCAACGAAATGGCGTAGTTGAAAGAATGAACAGAATAGTTCAACAAATGGCTCAAACTATGATTGATGAATTTGGAACTCCTGCAACCTTCTGGGGTGATGCTGCATTTGCTGCCATGACTATTCTCAGTAAAGCTAATGTTCGGGTAAATAGTGATCAAACTCCATATGAACTCTGGTATGGTAAGACTCCTACTATAAAACACTTCAGAGTTTTTTGAAGTAAATGTTTCATCAAAAGGGTTGATGAAAAACTTGGTAAGTTTGAACCCAAATTAGATGAATGAATTCTTCTTGGTTATTGATCTAGAAGTAAAGGATACAAATGTTACAATAAAATACTTCAGAAAATTGTTGAATGCATTGATGTAATAATTGATGAAGCATGCATAAATCTAGAACATATGAAATCAATAAAGGAATATCACAATGAGCAAGACAACGAATGCTTTCCTATATCAAATCAAAATTATATAGAGGAAGAAATGAATGAACCATTAGAAGAAGATACAACAGATAGGGAAAATACTCCATCTAGGTATGTTCAAATGAATCATCCAAAATCTCAAATTCTAGGAGAAAAAGGGTCTGGAGTACAAACAAGAAGAACTCTTAGAGGAACCTCCAGTTATCTAGGATTACTATCCTCCATAGAACCACAAAATGTAAATGAAGCTAGAAAAGATGAATGTTGGGTTAAGGCCATGGATGAAGAACTTGACCAAATTGAAAAGAATGATACTTGGGAATTAGTTCCTAGACCTCATGATAAAAATGTTATAGGAACGAAATGGATATTTAAGAATAAGTTGAATGAAAATGGAGAAGTTATTAGAAATAAAGCAAGACTTATTTGTAAACGATATGCTCAACAAGAAGGTATAGACTTTGAAGAAACATTTGCACCTATTTTTAGACTTGAAGCCATAATAGTGTTTCTTGCTCTTTCAAGTTTTCAAAAATTCAAAGTATATCAAATGGATGTAAAATCAGCTTTTTGTAATGGAGATTTAGAAGAAAAAGTTTATATTGAGCAACCAGAAGGATTCATTCTAGGAAATTATGCAAATCTTGTATGTAAGCTCAAAAAGGCTCTATATGGTCTGAAACAATCTCGAAAGGCCTGGTATTATCGTCTTGACAAATATCTACAACAACAAGGCTTCAAAAAAGGTTTTGCAGATAATAACTTATGTACAAATATTTAAAATGATAAACTGATAATTATTGTTGTTTATGTTGATGATATCATCTTTGGTAGAAATGAATAATCTATGAGTCAGAACTTTGCTTCGGTTATGCAACAAGAATTTGAAATGTCCTTCCTTGGTGAACTTACTTATTTTCTTGGTCTACAAGTAAGCAAACAAAAGATGGTATTTCCCTTTCAAAAACTAAATATCTCAAGCACATTCTGTAGAAGTACGGAATGGAAGATTCTAAACCGGTATGTACTCGAGTGGTAATAAGATGCAGTCTCAGTTCTAACGATGAATCACCTGTAGTAAACCAACCAACATACAGATCTATGATTGGAAGTCTACTTTATCTAACAGGCACTCGCCTTGATATCATGCATGCAATAGGAATTGTTGGAAGGTTCCAAGAAAATGCAAAGGAATCACATCTTCAGGAAGTAAAAAAAATATTCAAATATCTTCAAGGAACTCAAGGCTTTGGTCTATGGTATCCTAAAGATACAGATCTTACTCTTCATGCATATACAGATGCAGATTGGGCAGGAAATGTTGATGATAGAAAAAGAACTACTGGAGGTGCATTCTATATGTGATCATGATTAGTGTCTTGGTTCAACAAGAAACAAAGTTCGATTGCCTTAACTACATCTGAAGCAAAATATGTGGCTATTGTATCTTGCTGCACACAACTACTTTGCATGATGTAACATTGCAAGACATTCAAATCACATGTAATCCACCCATCTCCATTCTATTTGATAATACAAGTGCCATCAGTATTTTGAAAAAGCTAGTCATGCACTCAAAGACCAAGCACATACCCATTAAATGCCATTTTCTATGAGAACAAGTTCTTGAACAAAAGGTTAAATTGGATTATGTTCCCTCCAAAGAATAGGTTGCTGATATATTCACCAAACCACTTCCCAGAGAAACATTTGAATATCTCAGACAAAAACTAGGAGTAGTTTCTGCATCATCCTACTCTTAAATCCATTTTTTCATAGGAAGGTTCATATACGCGAGCTTAATGAAGGATAGTTGCGTATATACTCTAGTTTCTATGACTACAGGAGGGTATATGTTTTTCTGATAGAAAAAAATGGGTCTGACTGTAATATGGGTGTTTAGTTTGATATTGATGATTACAGTCTGCTGATATGCTTTCTTCATTGATTTTTATCTGACTGACGAAGATGCCTTCATGAATGATTTGTTGACAATGCACAGGTAGCATAGGTTTAGGGGGAGCGTTAACATTCACAAAAATTCTACATTATTGGCATTATGGTTGCTAACTTCAGCTATGGTTTCACATATTTATGTCAATCGTTGCATAGGTCATGTAAAATCTAGGGTGTTATATGTCTCCTTCTATCATAGTCTATTTTTGAATGAGTCTTTTTGGACATATGATGTAATTTGTATCCCCAATGTGCATGGGATGGATGATGTAATAAATGTTGTATTTTAGTCATGTATAAACAATTGGTATATCCCAACTTGGTTCGGTGGATGAGTCAAATTTGGTGTATCCCCACATGGTTGGGTGATTGATGTATGTATTAGTTATTGGTCTTAGGGAGGTCATACTCACTTAGTTGAGTTATAGAGTCATGTTATTATTTTGAAACATATCTTTTCAGACTCTGCATGTACTCAGGGGGAGCATGAATAGCATAGTGGATCTCAGAGGGGGAGAATATCTTGGTCTGCCCTTTACCCTTGATTTCAAATGGGGAGAGTATTTTGGTGTTGCTTGATATCTGTAACAATTTCTACAACTTGCAGTAATCAATGCCAATATGGTTTCCATCAAGTCCAAAGGGGAATATTGTTGGAATTATGATACAGGTGTTGTCCTTGATGGAAACTCACTCACAGGTCCACTTAGATTTGATAAAAGGCAACTCACAATATAATAGGTCAATTTAGAGGTAACATGGCATTGGTACAGAAGAACGGGAATTTGGAAGAAAGGTCTACTGATTAGAATCAAGAAGTTGAAGGAAAAATAGGTTTTCAGATAGTTTAAGTTGTATACGTAGGTTCACCTTGTCAAAATGGCATATACATGCAGGTTTACAGAACAAAAAGTGCGTATACGTATGCACGCACTTTCATAAGAAGAAAAGCGCGCATGGGTTGGAAAATCAAGGAAATTCAAGAGTAAATAATACTAAGGGTCAATACCATGGTATTAGCCCACAATGTTGAACAGAGTAATGATTATTTGATCCCATCCAAGGATACCATAGGTTCTAAGTGTTGATTTGGTCCAAGGTATTGAGAAAGGCTAAAACTGTATAAGGAGGAGAAGACCAAAGGGACAAGTGTCCAAGGAAAAGGGTTTCTTAGAAATAATTATATCTTAATTATATTTTATGTTGCAGGGGCTATGATTATGATATGATCTGAAATATTTTGTGCACCTTGGATACAATGTTGGATCAGGATCATGAGACCTAAAATGACTTATCATTATATGATCTGATATTGGTTGGGCTACATCTAATTGCTTATGCATGTGTTATTCTTTAAATGTCATGATCTGGCTATGTTTGAAGTCTGGAATAACAACGAAGTAGTAAGTTAATTTTTGTAGATCTATACGTTGGTTCGCCTTGGTAAAGGTGTGTATACACGCAGGTTCTACTCTTCCAAGTAGCATATGCAAAAGAAAATCTTATTGTTCAATACTGACTAATCTATCTGATCAGTGCTGCTATTTTACTGTTGTCTGTCAATGAAGTCTTCTTAAATATGAAAGTAAAACTGAATGCATAAGGAGATTGTGTCTGATTGACTGTTTGATTAAGTGAGAAGTGTTATATTTTTTGTTGATTGTCTAGATCTCTGTAAATTGACAGTAGATGTTCAGAATATTACTGGTTGGTAAAAATCTGATTCATAAGTTTTTATGATTCATTAGCTTTGAATGTATATGCGGGTTTTGTTAAAGGAAGTAGTGTATACATGCAGGTTGGCTTCAGTAAAGTAGCGTATGCATTATGATGTATGATTTTTGAGGTTGCAGCTGGTTCTGAATGATGATGCCGATTTCTAGGTTCAACACAGTGTTATAGTGACATTGATCTAAGTCTTCAGATTAACTGATTGTTGGTTGATGCAATTTGAAAGTTCTGATGGGTCCAATGTGAAAATTTGATGAAACAAGGCCTTCATTTTGTATTGTTGTGTTCCGAAAGAATCCAGTTTGAAAATTAATGAAACATGGTCCATGGAGGAAGAGAGAAGGTCGTAGCCTTCTCTAGGCTGGTGCCTACATGCTAGTAAATATATCAGCTAGTACAAGAGTTGCAGGGTTGTAGCTTCTTTCTAGTAGAAGCTGGAAAACTAGAGAAGGTTGTAGCCTTCTATAGGTAGGTGCCCACGTATTGGTATGAGTCTGCAACAGTACAAGATTTTAAACATATTTTCTTTATATTAAAAGAAGATAGAGACGACAATAGCAGGTGGTTTTTCTCCCACATTGGGTTTCCACCTTAAGTCTTGGTGTTCATGTGTGTTGATTATGTGTGATGGTTTATTATGTTATTACTGCACATAGTTACGGCATAATAAGTTACTGATGCACTATTTAAAGATCAACACATGATAAATTGATTAAATCATAAGTTCTATAGGTATACGCTGGTTTCTCTAATCAGAGTAGCGTGCACACTCAAGTTCACTTCACTGAAGTAGCATATATAAGTCTATTTGGGAAATGAAAAATTATTGAATTGTAAATAATGATTCACCCCCCCTCTAGTATTATTTCCAACAATTGGCTCATAGGTGTAGGGGCAAACCCACTAGGAGTACTCATCCCTAATCTTTGACCTCGTAAGGAAATGAAAGTGTGCAGGAAGGATCGTCAAGGAGACAGGCTAAAGGACATGGTGGCAGACAGTTGAGAAAGAGCTAATAGGAAAGATAAAATGCATCCCCATTTATATCTCATACCATGAGGTTTATTGTGGAGTAAAATGAAGGCACATAGGTGAAAGTGTTGAGGAAAATGTTTCAGGGGCTAAGGTTTAGCATCATTGTTGGGGGTCAAGGTTTAGCACCAATACATCATTTTGTGTAGCTGAATGACCAAATGTACGAAGTGTTTGTTGAGCCATCAGGGCTTCAGGTGTGAATGATCCACAGTTAAGTGCTTAGGGACTAAAGCTGAGGTTAAAACCTTTTTTCTTGTCAGAAAAAGGGCTGATATAAAGCACAAGGGACTCACAAGGAGAAATGTGGCAGCATGCATAGATTAAGCATATTCAACCATATTTAGTAGCCAACCAATACTAGAACCGCAGCTAAAGTCTCAACTAAACATTGTAATGTGTCAGATTGTCTAAAATTGATGATATAATTTAGAGATTGAGTTTAAGAGCCTCATGGAAAGATGGAATTTGAGTTTTACACATACAAAACTCATGTTCAAACATAATGAACATAAAAGCAATTGTAGAACACTTGAAGAAATAATGATAAGAGCTGAACTTAGCTAAAGTTTTAAATGGAAAATTAAGAAGTTAAAGTAAGTTTAACTCTGTGATTCATATCAAAACATCAAATTAGTGACTGAAAATAGTTCGAGCACATTGAGAAGACTAGTTAATACAATATTTATGCATGAATTAATGCTTGAAGGAAAAAGAAACTAATTTTACCAATTAATTTTCTTAATGAGAAAAATTGATAGTTAAAGGTTGTTGATTTTGAAGAATATGATTGAGCTGCTACTGGTGTAAATGGTGGATTTATTACTAATGAAATAATCTTGAAGGTGTTTTTGGAAAGTGTTTGAAGAGACAATTTTTTTTATTTTTATGTAAGATATTGACATTCATGGTTACAGTTTGAGAATGGAAGAAATATGAATCATCAAGGCCAAGTTGCAGCTTGCAAATCAGGGGTTGTATCTCCTTCTAGTAGTTGTTGGTAAATTTTTAGGGGTTGGAGATCCTTTCAATGGAAGTTGATAACTTTTCAAAGGATGTATTTCCTTTTAGTTGTAAGCTGAAAAATTAGGGAGAAGTTGCTTCTTGCTAGTTGTATCTATAGAATTTTGTACCAGTAAGTTGTAACTTTCTTTATGAAGAAATTGTAGAAACTTTTGAAAAATGTTTGTGTGCTAATTTTTTGTTTATATTGGTCCATGTCACACTCCTATGAATTAATTATTGAATAATTTCATGGTGTCCTAAAATATTTTCACAAGTGAAAGAAAGCATAAAATTCCTACGATACTGACTCACTCCCCTTTCAGTATTATCTCGGTTTATAACAAATGAGCCCTCTAAAAGCAATATTCATTGTCCTTTGGAATGTAGATCCAAATTTTATGAGGTTGAAGGGCATGAATTGAAAGGAAAATATCCTCCAATTCATTCTAAAAGACTCCTTTCACTGATCTGGCTCATCTGTCAAGGCTTGATTATATATAGAAAAATCATCAAGTAGAGAAAACATTTCAAATTCAGAAACTGTTTGCAGAATCTTCTCCATAGAGATGATAAGATAATTATTGTTATCTAAAGCCAAATTTTGGTTTTAGGAAACTGATGCATTGTTGAATCTCACCAGACTTCTTTCTTATAAGAACCAAAGTAGATACCCAAGTGGAGTGTTTGACTCTAAAAATAATTCATGCATCCTACAAATTATTCAACTCTTTTTTAATGAGAGGTTCCATTGTTGGATGCAATTTCCTTAACTATTGTTAAAACCATTTCACCCCATATTTTATAGGTATCATGTGCTCAATTATACAAATGTCATGCATTTTCAAGTCCTCATAGATGTTAATTTTTCATTAGGGCTTATATTGTTCTTTTCTTTCATAATTGCATTTCATTATTTTCATATTAAATTCGCCTCATAGAATCATATCATTATTGAGATTTACATCATTATTCAACAACATATGCAATTATGTAGAAAGAATGACATCATCATTAATGCAATGGAACATAAAGGGACAATAGAAGAAAATCATTCACACATAAAGACACCAAGATTATTCAAAGACCACGGAAAAACCCACTATGGGGAAAACCCTTTCAAATTCTTATTCTTATTAGATTTCCATTAAATGATTAAGCAATTAGAGAGTACAATGATCCATATCTTCAACCATAATCCTATCCAGAAAAAACATCTAAACAACATTCATGAGATGAACCCAATAATACCAATAATCAAAACCTTGATTTAGGAACCTGTAGTGAACTGTGACTATCTATAGTCAACTACCAACCTCTACATTTAACAAGCGAAAACTTTGGTCAATTCAAAAGTTAACCTTTAGGTCCCAGTCGCAAGGAAGATGTCAAATGAATTTTGTAGAAAGGCTTCGATCGAAATTTCTCCATGACATGCCTATGACTGCAGTCAAAATTTCTCCATGGCATGCTTGTAGCTGAGACCCAAGACCCTAAAAATGGATATATTGTCTTTAGACCCTACAATTTCAAACATGTGTTAACCAATCTCCACAAACTTGCTTCAAACCTATGCGAGCCAAACCAAAAAAGAGAATAGAAGAATGGTCCAAGATGATGTCCAAATGAGGTTGAGGTCACTTGTATTTATAGCCTTCCAAGGGTGTCCAATTTTCTTCAGGGCTGGCCTAATATAATATGCACATGTGAGATTTTAATTCAAAAATACACTTTACCTTCTCCAAATTTTGCGCTTCAATAGTGAAAATTATTCCTTTTGAAAAGAGGAATGTCTTCCTATGGTTGGAATTTGTCATTGAGCTGCCAAAATAAAATCCCCTCTAAACTAGGGAGAAATTCCAACTGCATCATGTAATCATCGCAAGAATCATGTCATCAAATCATGTCCAATCTCAAGTATCTCATCATCAAATGTCATCACTTCTCATCTCTTCTTATTCATGATTGTCTCTAAAATTTTATTGCTTATAGGTTGAACATTCTCAAATATAAAAGAAGAATAATTTGACATCAGGGAGCCTAAGATACCACCCTTTATCCATCGGGGAGCCACTTCTACAACCCAAAATCACTACAAGCAGGGAGCCCATTGCTATCACCCTAAAAACATTAGTGGGGAGTCAAATCTATGAGTTGCAACAACATCAGAGAGCCTAGCTCAATCTGAAAAAATATTGGGGGTGCATCTCAGCTTGAAACCACATCAGGATCTTAGTTTCAAACCAGAATCTCATGGGGGATTGAGCAATAGGTGATTTAGGGGAGCACATATCAACCCATCCTATTTCCCACTGATATTCACAACAGTTACCCTCAAGATTCATGTGGTAGAACACCTACATCACAATCCAAACTTGGATGAGATAACTGACTTACCAAAGGTAAGGATCACACACCCCAGGCCTCCTCAACTCGTTGGCCAGTTGGGGAGGGACAATCCCAACAAGCACAAATTGTGGGTATGGTGCCAACAAGGGTATACTTTGCATAGACCAAGATAGGGGGGATACCCAACTTATCAAAACATACAAGGATCATACACAACTGATGGGTAACAGATAGGGGAGAAACATTTATGACCCTATTTTCTAGAGACTCCTCAATCCCATGAGCCCTCCATCATAATACCACACCCTAGGAGCTTAGACAGTGGGGGAAGAGTTGGCTATGTGTTCTCGATTAGCCCTACTATCTGTACATCATGCTCATATCTCTATTTTCTTAATTATCATGTCATAATCAAATTGACTATCATATAAAAAACATACATATCATGAAAAGGATACTTTATTCATCCCCACTCTCATGGAGGTGGAAACCACAAGCCTAATATTGTCTCATAGGAAGTGTTGACTCAATATATGAAGAGATCTCAGTCCCAACTATATACGTGGTTCTCTGCCAATTAGATCCCACTCAATATTATTACAGTCTATCTCTGTCATATTCATAACCTACTCAAATATTTCTCCAAAGGGATTCTTCAACTTGTCCCACAGCAAGCCATGCTAGCATCATTTTACTAAACCTTAGGCATGCTTAAAGCTATAGACTTCTCATCCAAAAATATCGTGGCTGATCTCATACAAAGGAAGCACCCAGATGTGCTCATCTCATTAATAACAATCCAAACAACATTAGTATATCTATGCAATCACATATCACAAGAAGAATGTCTTAGACCAAAAATCAATTATCCCATCCATATATATCGAAGTGTGCTCAACAACAATTAAATGTGTATGAAGAGGCTCAATCAAGAATTCATTCAAGTTAGTCTATGCAAGACATACATATATATGGATGGGTGTTCACATGGAATATCAATGCTTCAATTGATTTTTAGTTGCCAAGGCAGGTTCAACAATATCTTTTCATAACTTCTTGAATTCAATTGAAGTGTCCAAGGATTTGCATTTCCACTTTATAAAAACTCTTTGATAGCTTCATGATATAGATTTTCTTTTCCAAACTTTGGAAAGTGATTCCTCATGCCACAATTCATTATTTCGAGCTTCATAAACCAACTCCCTCTTACTTTGATCATCAAAGGCTAGTTACCCGTTAAGAGTATACCATCAACATAAAAAACCAAAATCAAAGTAATACATTGGACCCCTTTTGAAGAATAGGTTCATATTAACACATCTTTCTAACTTCACCAGATAACTGTCAATGCATACAAATATGCTCGAGGAGCTTTCTTCATACTATTCTTTCTACAAACATAACACATGACCAAACCAATATCCTCATCCGTACACAAATTAATGTTTTGCAATCAAATAAACTAAGTTATCTTATCAAGCCTTAGATTCCAAATGGAACCTAATATCAAAGTCATAAAAGCTTTGACCAATATCATAGTGAAAAACTCTTTGGAACAAGTATTAGGTAGAGGTCACATCAAGTTACAACAACCTTTTATTTACCAAGCACTATGCAATAAACCTTTATTAAGCCATTCTTATGATCATAATATGAATCATTTTTGTCACTAAATATGAATGGATACATCAAGGAAAAGTCATATAAGTTTCATGCATATACCAATAATGATTCATGCATATTCATCCATTCATTGTGAGATTACTTCATACTGAATCACTTTATACTTCAACCATTGTGCCAAGGATAATGAGGCCAATAAAAACCCATTATTGAATACCAATATTAGTCATTGAAAGTTATTATGCTCACATCGCACTGTCATCAAGGTAACTCATCAGATATCAAGTAAAAACCCTAATATGTTATCATAGAGAGTTCAGTTAATCCATAATCCAAAAACATATGAAGCATCATCTCAATGTTCTAAATCATATTTATGAACTATCAAGCATCATGTCATTTATCATCTATACTAATCATCCAGTTCTTGTCAAACCCTTGCAAATGTTATAAAATACTAGCATACACTAGGTCCAATGATAAAGTCAAAAGAACATACTAATATGCATATTTCGGTCACCTATAAACACAAGTTTAGTCAATACATTCACATTATCTATAGTAATTCAAACAATCAAACTTCCCTACTCATGGAACTTATTAGAGCCTAGATTTACCTCAGGCTGAAAAAGCTAGCATCTAGAGCCAACATCAAACAACGCTCAACCTGATAGTTAGCCCTACCAGGTCAGGAGAGGGCTCTCTCCGTGTTAATCTCAGCAAATTATGATCACTAAGGGCTTGAGATGACTGATATAGCTACCGATATTAGGCTAGGTATAGGTGCAAAGGAGTATTCTTGAATAAAATGATGTGTTTGTGGGCTCTAATGGAAAAGAAAATTTTGGGTGCAGGGAATGAGGTTTAGTCTTGCAGAGGTCTCAATGGGGCAAGGTAGGAAACTGTATTTGGCACTCTAAATAAAATGAGATGGATGGTTTAGACAGAGAAGGAGTTGAATAGGGCAAGAGAAGCCATGGATCCTCTCCAAACAGTTGAAAACATCAAGAAACTAAAGCAAACTTCAAGTAGAGCATTGCAATTTCAATGTATTCTACTTACACTCTTGTTTGATTTAGCTGATAAGAGATAAGAGGGGAAATGACATATATAATACATAAGAAAATTCAAAAATACATAAGAAATCATTGTACCAAAACAAAATGCCACAGGGATCCCAAAGAGTGTTGCAAACCCTAGTCTCAATTCCTTAGCCAAAATGCTAATATGAGTGTACAATGAAGCTCTTTGCTTTCTCAAGAGTCCAACCATGCTAGTGACTGAAAAAATACATAATATAGACAAACCATAGCTCATCCTAGCCTCTATGGGTCGAACTCACATGTTTAGGAGCTATTCCAACTAATTCTAAACTAAGAACTAGAAATCAGGCAGTGGAACAATAGGCCTCTAGAAATAAGGGCACTAATTCATTCAGTTTCAAACAACTTTTTAACTGATGAATCTACCTACAAAAGTGAAAATTTGACATATTTACATCATTATCCATTAATGTACATGAAATTACATCACAAATTTGACATTAAGAAAGTAAAAAAGTCAAACTGGCCAACGCTGGGAGAAAAACAGAGCAATACTTGGTCAAACTGGCAAAATTTCCTCTATGCGCCGCACCTGATTCTCTATGCATAACACCTGTTTTCGACCCACTTTTGGAGGCCTTCCTAGTGTCCAAATTAGCTCCACGTTTTCTTGCTGGAAAGGTATGCCTGTCTACTTTCTAACCCAAGGGGAATTTTTCAATTTTTCCTTCATTTGCCCTGTCAAAAATCAAATCTCCCAAGACTACTTCCTGTGTGTCAAAATAGGGGCAGTAAGGTCATTTTTTGAGTGTTTTTGACCTTTTTGAGGACTCAAAACCTGTCCAAATTTCTTTTCCATGGGTAGGAAAGCATATTTTTCTATGCCAAATCCAAAAATGTTGAGCTTTTGTGCTTTAGCGGCTCCTAGAAAAAGCGAGCGCCACGTGGCGCGTGAATAAAGCAGAAAATCATGTTTTTTGTGCCAAAATTTCAAAAATGCAAAAAGTGCCCCAATTTTTTTGAAATTTGGGCTGAGTCTTCTCTATCAAGTATGTTGTTGGGCCAAGGAAGCCTCAGCCAATATCTGAAGGTGTTCATTCTCCTTTTGCCTCTTTGATGCTCTCTTCAATTTTGCCTTTAAGCGCCTGATTCTCGCCTTGCAAACTTTGTTCCTCGCCATGTAATGAAAAGCCATGTGTCTCAACAAGTCTCTCCTTGTTTCTCTTCTCCAACAACCTTTATAAGTGGATATTGACTCTCTCGAGCCAAAACTCCTGATCGGCATTGATCTCTTGCTCAAGTGAAGTGAACTCCACCCTCCTCCTTTGGGTAGCTTGGCGATTCTCTCGAATGTTTTGCAAGTCCATAATCACTTGTTGATATTCAAGCTACTTATTCCTTTGCTCCAAGTATTTTATAGTCCACTTAGCCCTCTCCAAGTTGAGGGACAAGGCTTTGATGTCCGCCTGCTGCTCTTGGATGATTTCTTTGAGATTTGTGCTTTGCGGGCCCATATCTATATCATCATCCTCAATGAGAATAAAGTCTCGCTCACATGAAGGCCCCTCATCTTGTAATGGCCTCTTGCCTTTTTCCTAAACCTATAGTGCTCATGACGGAAGCAAGACCCCTTCCATCCTGGATGGAGATAATACTCACTTGGTTGCTATGAACAACCGTCTAGTGCCCTTCGGATAAGTGATGAACACCGGCATACTAGCGGTCTGTGTCTCATGACCCTCATGCTGATAAGAAGGTCCACCTGTCTCATGCAAAGCCTCTGAAGGTCCCTGAGGAGCTCTGAAAAGCTCATGAGAAATGAAGTCCTCCCAAGTGATGCCCTGCAAGCCAAGCTGATGGATGACCACAATTTTTATGAGAGAAAAATGATATATACTATTGAATTGCTTCTGAGGAGTCTTGTGCTACACTAGAGTGGTCATCTTCTCAATATTTCGCCACATGAAGTAAGGGATGTTCATCATCCTCACCCTAGTAAAATGCATCAGCATCCTGATATGATAAGCATATGAATGACAGAACCAACCCTCACAGCTGAAATACTTCATAATCAATTTCATTAAAGGAGCATATGAGTCTTTGAGGTACCGAAAAGGAAAAAATCTCTTGAGCTGTCTCAAAAAACTGGGCTTGATGTATGGTTCATAATGCTGCCAGTCAATTTGCTGCCTCTTGTTCCATTGCTCTCCAATGTTAGGAAAACTGGTTGTTAGTGAAATAGATTCTAGTGTTAATGTGAAAGTGACACCAGCTAGAGTGGCTTGACCATCATGTAAATGCAGCACAAACAAACGAGCCAAATCATGATGAAACTGAATGCTAGCAACCTTCTCACAAAATTCATAGCAGGACTGGTGTTGGAAATAAGAGATAGCAAGAGGGTAGGCCTGTAATTCAGCAAGAGAGGTTGGTTCTTCTCTAATATGTTTGCCACCTCTATGAGGCCTCCTAGGTGCATGTACCTCTGTAGGTGAGTCACTGTGTGTCTCCTCTTCATAATCATATGAGGGATCAGATGCCATCTCTGCTAGTAATTAAACTGTCTTGATGAGAAGTAGGTGATGATGTGCTGAACTGTCTTGAACTTGTCTTGATGATGTGTTTTGACTTTTTCCACCAAGGGAAGGGTGATATAAGGGACTATAGAGGGAGGGAAAAATGAAGGATTTTAGGAATTTTTGGGATAATGCTTAGTTAGGGAAATAGGTAATTAGGGAATGATTTAGTATTTTTTGGTATAAGACTAGGGTCTGGGAATTTGTATTTGGGATTTTGGGAAATGGGAATTGGGGTAGGAATAGATGATGTTTGAGGAATGTGTGAATTTAGGTGATAGGGAAATCAAGGGAAAAATAGAGTGAGGGAGTGGTGAGGTGAGGGAATAACTTGGCAGCCAAACAATTGATACAAACCCTAGCACTGTTTTCTTTGGATAGAGAGGTAGGGTTTGATTTTCATATCCAACACCATAAGACAACCACCATAAAAAAACAACAAAAATTGGATGAAAAATAGTGTTAGAGGCTCAACCTACTTGCACAGATGATAATCCATGCGTTTTGGGCAATTTGGAATGAATTGTTGAAGGTTTCAGGCTTGCTGGCTGTATAACCGCACATCAAACCCAACATGCCACGCCAGTCATGTGTGCCGCGCCCATGTAAATTTGCACTAGAAATTGCAGCCCAATGCGTCGCGCCTGCTATGTGCACCGCGCCACCTGCCCAGTGCACCATGCCTCTGTCTTGGGGTAATTTTTCACCAACCTTATCTCACTTGCTCACCAACACGGGCCTTGCTTCCACTTTGTCTTTCAGTGCAAATGAACTTTTCAAATTGAAAAATGACTTATATACAAGGAGCCTTTAATTTTTATCTCACAAAACCCACTTTGATAATGTTTGGAATTTGACTTTATTTTTAAACTCTGTTTTTGAGCTTTTTCACTTTTTTGAGCTTGTGATGGACTGAATGACTTATGTTTTGCTTGTTTTGCAGGGGGTTGGAGCTACTAGGGCTACGAAAAGTGACCAGGGTTATAGATGAAGTGATTTACATATGAAGAAGATGAAATTACATGAATTTGTACAATAGAAGCAAAAAATACTCTGTTTTTCCTCAAAACAGAGTTTTGAGGAAAGACACATCTCTGAACACTTGATATGAAATTTATTGATGCTAGAACTTCCTCATGTGCCTGCTAGTTGTTATTGGACATTTTGAAAATGAAACCCTAAAAAGACTTTTGCAATCTTAAAAACAAAAAGGTCATTGAATGTGCTTTTTGATGAATAAACATGAGCCAACAGGTAAATGACATGACGGAAAAAGTAGGAGAAGCCACTACCGTCAGATGATCCATGTACCTAATGGAATGTAGCTGACTTGGCGGGAAACCTAATATGCAATGCAACAAGAGGATTTGATCTCTAACGGAGGGATGAAGATACCGACGCTAACAAAACTTTCTGATGTCTGCTCCATATCTGAAGGATTGTCATACTGTAGGTGCATACCTGATTTTATTCATAAGGATTTAGTTTTGTGACCTACAGGCATAACCACACCTATAGGATTTCTTCCATGTGATTAAGAGGCTCCAACCACACCCTCAATCTTGCTTCCATGTGGCTGAGGCTTAAATTAAGGAAAAAATCTCTCTTCTTAAACCAAAACTTGTTGCAGACCAACAATATCATATATTTGTTTATTTATGTCCAGAAAACACACTTCAGTAGTATAGAATCTCCTATACATCTAATGAACTTGAAAATTCGAGAAGGGATATTAGAAAGAGATTCTCCCTCTGTAAAGGAAGCCACTTCACTCACCTCATTCAATATATCAACTTGTCTATAAAAATACTTGTCATGCATCAAAAGAATTGTTAGGTCATAAAATCTAGCTATATCGGGTTCTAAAACATATATCCATCATATTCATTGCATGTCACCATCATCTACTTCATTATCATATATGAACCTTGAAATCAAAATTTTATCTTGTGTTAGAATCGTATGATTAGGGCAACAGATAGGTGATTCATCATACTTCAAAGATGACGAACACAATATCACTTACATAGCTTAGTCCATCAAGTCAGGTCATCCAGATTTTGAAAAATTGTCATAACTTCATCATGAAGGTTATCATTCTTATCACAAACATTATCGATAGTATAAAGTTACCATATATTAGACTCAAGGTGATATCCTTCTTTTTGGGATCAAGATAGCCAAAATGATAGATGTTAGCCAAACATGAAGTATACCAATATATCAAACATCAATATTGAGTAACTTCATAACATCAAGAAGCACATCATGTCTAAAAGGTAATATACTTGTTCACTACCAAGTACACCATCCCATCATGAGTACCATGAATCAAACTTTCATATGCATAAGCCATTTGTGAAGATGACATTCCCATTATACCTTAGGGCTTACCTTGCCATCCTATATTGCAGCTATAACATTAAAATAAAGCACCATCCATGCCTTAGTATTCAAATATCTATGCGGCTTCTTATTTTACATAGGAAGCTATAGAATTTTGTCAACTTTACATCAAGTGCATCTTTACCTTTTCTAATGTTAGTTCTTCTCTTCTGTTGGGTGTGTAGCCTAATTATCTTCTTGATCTATAGGTCTTAGCTGTGTTGGACCCCAATTACTAAATGGGGTGACGACTAATTTTAATGATCCACCCCCGACATGGGTTCAAGGGTAGTGTCGCTTAAGCTAAAAATAGATGAAAATTTTCCTTGTAAAATATTGTAATTTCGTAGTCAATATGGATCATTCATTAGGAAGATGATCTAAATGTAGAATTTATGTTAATTTAGCGTTTTTTGACCTAGAAGGCAACCCTTGTTTTATATGAGGGAATTGTATTGTGGCTATATTATTATTTTGAGTGAGAGAGAGAGAGAGAGAGGAGGTTGTGTGAGAGTGAAGAGGAAATTGCAATGGATTTGTTGTAGGTTGTATCTCTTTATTTTGTTGGATAATATAAAAGGAAGGACTAGATGTTTCTCCACGGACATAGCCCAAATTGGGTGAACCATATATATTTGTGTCTCTCTTGTTTTATGTGCTTTTGTATTTGTGTTTCCAAAATAATTTATGTATTTCATTACTCTGTTAATTAATTTCTAACATCTTCCTGCACTAGCCATGATCCTCAAGAAGGATCCACTTATCACAACTCATCAAGAGGTTAGAAGTGTCCAAATACTCAAGTATACATGCAAGAAGTATAAGTAATAATCAAAACAATAATTAGATCAATAATTCTAAACAAAAGTAAAGACACAAAGGATCACCATAAATCTAAAATTACTTATCTTCAATGAGAGATGATCATCTCCCTCTTGAACCAGCCTTCAAGATCCATCATTGCCCATTTTCCATATGATAGTGTTACCTTCAATATTTTAGCCAAATTTATTAGCAATCAAGCCTAATAGAGACTATCCCATCTAGGGCTTCATCATCTCTGTCACAAATGCTTTTACATACTCACATTAGTCATGACAAGGTTTCTAGAATACATATCTCAAATATTTTCCATAAACTAGGGTTTCTCCCAAACCCTAACCTCATAATATACATCAAACCCTAATAGCCAAATTTCCTAGAGTTTCCTTCAAACCCTAGTATTATTCTAGGTCTCCCCCATATTCTCTTGCATCCATCAAGGGTGTCTTCATAGGATTGATCTTGAATAACTTTTCTTTAGCCCATCTCTTATACCATGTTAATTTTTCCTTAGGGTTTATATTTTTCTTTACTTTGATAATTGCATTTCATTATTTCCATATTAAATTTACCCCATAACATCATATCATTATTCAACAACATATGAAATTATGTAGAAAGAACAACATCATTACGAATGCAGCAAAACATAAAGGAATAATAGAAGAAAAGAATTCACATATAGAGACATGAGGATTGTTCAGAGACCAGGGCAAAGCCCACTATGGGGAAAACCATTTTAAATTCTTCTTCTTATTAGATTGTCATTGAATGATTCAATAAGGAGAGAGTACAATGATCAATATATTCAACCATAAAACTATCCAACAAAAAAAACTAAACAAAATTCATGAGATGAACTAAACAATGCCAATAATCAAAAACCCAATTCAGGAGCATGTAGTCAACTGTCATTATCTCTAGTCAACTGCCGAACTTTGCAGTCACTGAGTGAAAATTTTGGTTAGCTGAAAATTCAACCTTTATGTCCCAGTAATATGGAATGTGTGTCATGCATGTGGCTGAGACACAAAACCATAAAAATAAATATGCAAGCTTTAGACCCTGCAATTCCGAATCTGTGAGAACCAATCTCTACAAACTTTCCTTAGACCTATGCGAGCCAAACCAAATAAGAGAATAGAATAACCATCCAAGATGATGTCCAAATGAGGTTGAGGTCACTTGTATTTATAGCCTTCCAAGGGTGTCCAATTTGATTTAGGTCCAACCTGATCTAATATGCACATGTGGCCTTTCAATTAAAAAATACACTTTCCCATGTCCAAATTGAGTACTTCAATAGTCAAAATTGGTCCTCTCAAAAAGAGGAATGTCGTTCCATGGTTGGAATTTGTCACTAAGCTTCCAAATTAAAAATACATCCAAGAAAATAATCTCAGTATTTCTTGAACAACTCAATAAAGGTTCAACTTTCCACAGAAGAACATCACATACCGAGATTGATGAAATTTGAATCGGCTTTTGTTCCAATCTTGATTTGCTTGTGTGAAAATGTGGAACTTTGAGGCTTAGTGTCTAGAGGTCCTCAAAACTGGCATTGTAAGTTAAAAAGCTTCTCAAGTGTAACAACATCTTTGGGCATGGGGTTTCCCTTGCACATATCAACCTCTTCTTGTAAAGATATTTCATGCCCTTGTTCATCTATTGTTGCATCCTTCAATACATATATTTTGGCCATAAAATCCATTATCTATTGATCATCATTAGAAACATAGAGATTAGTCACGTTATCTGGGATGACAGATTTATAAATAATCTCAATAGAAAAACCACCCCTCAACAGTGTAAACCTAACTGCAACATTAGCTAGAGTATCAAAAAATACATTATTAATTTTAGGAACTTATTTAATACCAAAAGCCTTAAAAGAAGAAATCAAGCTCCAAGATTGTTGTTGATAATTTTTTAGATGTAGTGATAGATAGTGACTGGTGTTTCATACTTGCATTGTGATTATTTATGTATCACCAACTACCCTTAAACATTCAACTTTAAGGTCAAGGGCCTTCTTTAGTCCAAGGACCGGTACCTCATACTCTAGAATGTTGTTAATGCACTAAAATTATAACCTACAAGAAATCAAAAACTTTCTTTTTTTGGGGTCCATCAAGATACAACAAAAACCAACTCCAGCTTGAGTCTTAGGCCCATCATAATACAAAGTCCAAATTTCACTACAATTAATCTCTATACTAAGATTATTAACATCTAAACTACAAGATTCATTACCATTAGAGGGATGGAAAGGAATAATTTATAGCTACATAACTAGTGAAATGGGTGATCGCTTGGCTTCATAACACCTGATGTCAGTTTCCAAGAAGCACATTCCCAATTATTCCTAAGAAAAACTGATGGGTTCATTCAATGCTTCTAACATAGTGACCAATGCTTCATATAAGGTTTTCTATTGACTCTTATTTGATTATTTTTCCCTTTGTAGGGGAGCCATAAATGTGACCAATCTCCAACGAAGTACCCCTGCAGCTTGCTAGACCAATCCCTACTTAGAAACAATCCATATTCCTTGGGGTATGTTAGTGACCACAATATCTATGCATTGCTACACTCGAGAGTCAGAAGATAATATGATTATTATGTTGTTAAACTCTCCCATGGTAGGAACTTGAGACCTATAAAATTGGATGATCTTGACATTTTTCTTTTCCAGCTAAATATTTAGTTTCTTACAGACTAATATGGCCATAACATTAGTAAATGCACTAGAATTGACATGACAACTATGCATTTTGTAAGAAAATATCTCAAAAGTTAACAAGAAAGGAGGAGTTGAACCTCTAGAACTATAATTTGTTGCATTGACAATAGATTGAATATTAATGGGGGCTTTGAACTGGCCGAAAGAAGTAGGTATTAAGAAGGCAGGACCCTTGTCGGTGGATGAAATGGAAAGAAATGTATTGAAAATCAACTCTATTTCATCAACCAACTTGGAAAGCTCATATAGTGAAATGTTTTCCCAAGTCTTTTTCATATCTTCAATAATGTTATACCTAATATGGGAAGATATTGTCTCTTCTTTAAATTATTGAGTAGAATTAGTAGGTTGAGAATACTTAACAAGAAATTCAAGAATGTTAGTGTTACCTTTACTACTTGCTAAATTCCTCTTAGAAGATTGTCAGATGGAAGGTTGAGGAGCAGGAGTTGAAGGCTAGGTAGGGGTGATCGGGAAAAGTCCTTCTTAACAATGCCTCCTTTTTCTCTTCCAGTGTGTGGTCTATTACCAATCCTTTACTCCTCATATTATAAGTCTTCAGTTTTTTAGGAGGAGGAGCTTCCCCAATAGGAGCTTCTTGGATATATTGAACTTCACCTCCTCGAATAAATTCGAATGCCAAAACATAAGATCTAGCATTATCATCACTACGGGAATCTTCCTCTTTAACATCTTTGGACTCCTCATCTTCTTCTCCAAATCTCTGATCCTCAACCACCTTTCTCACCACAACAGTTATATTGTGTATCCATTGCAAAAACGTCTTTTATAAGTGGGGGGATTTGTGAAAGGAGAAATAGTTGACCATGCCAAGATCTTCAACAATTATATCTGCATGAGAGCTTTGAGCATACTTTGCGGGTGGATTATTCAACTTCTTTAAGAAAGGATTTTATGATTTTCTTCCTTATGAACCTTCACTAGTATTTCTCTTTAGCTCAGACACTTCAATAGTTAACTACTTCAAATATTTAGCCAAAGCCTCAAAATCAGAAGAATATTTGTCATGATATTTACTAGATGAGGCTTGAGTTTTCTTATAGGTATCTTTCAAATATTCATGTCATGCTCAAGTTCTCCCATTGAAAGTAGGCCATTTTCAATAGCAAGAGCCTTAGTGAAATTCTTCATCAGTGTAATATTTTCTTCCCTCTTCACAAACATTACAATATCACGAGATAATGCCTTACTATAATAGTTAATAGTGATGGAGTCATCGAGAAAAGTATTGGTTGGAAACTTATTCAAGCTAGTAGTAAACCTATGATTGATGTCCTTAACCTTTTCCTTCTTACCCATCTTAAAAGAACTTGTCTTTGTGAGGAGCATCAAAGGTGTCTTATCCTCCATGAACTTTTCGAGCAAATCTTTACGAAATTCATTCCAATTCCAGATGGGAGCCATGGGTAAGGAATGTGTTGATCAGTGGTTGTCATTGATGTCAACCCAAGTAGCACCACGGGCTAACTATATCTTGCATGGGAATTTTGACTTGACAACTTACTCTATTTTGAGTCGAGGATCTTCTAAGTGGATTTGACTCATCTAGATGTTTCCATTGATATATGGCATGCCATGTAATTCTTCACGGTTTGAGAGATATTCATGTTTGAAGTTAGTAACCCCATTTAGTGGGCTAAAACCCTATGGGGTTGTGGCATGGCACTCATAATTGGTTGTGGTCATCGAATAGTCAATAATTAATAATAATAAAAAAATTTCTCCTAAAATCCCTCCAATGTTCAATTGTTGAGGACCCTCTCAACTCAAGACATTCATATAAATAGTGACCCTCATATCCTCCTCTAGTAGGGATTTTGTGGCTTCAAATAGGTCATCATGGAATTTTCGTTATAATACTTTTTTTTTTGCCAAGATTCAGGAGTGAAAATTAAAACCCATTTGAGCCCAAATATTGATGGACTATGTGACCAAATTTCTGATCTTGGTTTCTTCTATATTTTCATAGATATGATCTGGGGGAGTTAGGATTTTTGTAGATTGTCGAATTCCATGTCAAATAGGAGATGTTGGGAAAATTGTCATAACTTTCTTTCTGAGAATTGGATTCAAATTTCGTTAATATTGATAGAAATAGAACAGACTATAGTGTGTTGGGCATCATTTTTAGGGCCAAAGGTCGCAACAATGACACGTGGCGCTTTGTACAATGTTTCTCTACTAAACTAGTCTATAATCAGGCCACTCTGGGAGATTGGGCATAACTCTTTCTTCAAGAATCCAATCTTGATAAGACCTATGGGGTTGGAAAGAGGACTTAGAGGGTTACCATAGGAAGAAATTTCAGACCCTAGAGATACAAAATTAAATATATACAATAGATTCAATCTTGAGATCCTGGAAGGCAAGAAAATCATGCATTCAAGGATCACTATAGTAAGGACCACACATCAACAGTCAAGGGTAAGTCTCCTACAACAAGGTATATATGATTACTATTTACATTTTAATTTTAAGGATCATCTATGACATATGTTTTTTCAAGAAAACATAAGTATATACACGGTCTTGGTTATATCTTTATGTCTCTATATTCCACAGTTAGTTTTGATACCACATTTCAGATGTCCTATTTGTGATACTACACATTTGATGCTACATATTCTTTATGCTACACCAAGTCTGCTACATATATATGATGTTGTAATTTCATGTTACTTGTCTTGTCATAGTTGATAGAATGCTCTCTTTTGTTTTACTTAAAACTTGGTCCATCACAAGTCTAGGGTTTGTCATCTATTTTTATTGTATATATCTTTAGCTCAATTTTGGATATAGTCTTGCATAGAGTCTAGGCCTATATCAAGAGTGGGAGTCTTTGTCTACTATTGCAACAAGTCAACAACAAAAGTGACAAGCACACTTCAGGTACGCATTGTATTTTTTATTTTTATTTATTCATTATTATGCACTTACATGTGTTTTGCAGGCACATGTAAGTTGAAGGGTATTTTGTGTTGTTTTGGGATTGGTTTCGCCAGGAAAATTTTTCATGTAGGTAGAAAATATTCAAGTACAACATCAAGAAATAACTCAAGAGCAGAAGTATCAAATCAAAGGAAGCAATGCAGCAGGACATCCTTGAAGACATGAAAACCATTCAGATATCGTGAAGTATTGTTAAGGCCAAGAGTTATCATTGTAAAGTTGTAAAAGAGTCATCATTGTAAATATTGTAAGAGAGACATTTGAGAAAGAGTCATTCTTCCTAGAGTCAAAGAGGCAATGTTGGGATGATGTCATGGTTGGGTTGCAAGTCATAGAGTGATTGGGTACTTGGTCAAGTACACAAAAATCATTGTACATCTTATTGTATCATGGATTGTTGTCCCTAGTTTGGGAATCCATAGTCTTGTCTTATTTCAGTCATTATAGGGTGGTAAGGAGGTGCTAAGCAAGTGTATGAAGTCACCTACAGGTTGGGTCCTGTGAACACTTTAGGGTGGTAGGGTGGTGTTAGGGTGAGTTGTGGCTCATTAGTGTGTTGGGGCATCCATTCGTTTGATTATTGAAGAAACTAGGGCATTGGGGCATCCTTCGAGTGGGATTTGGAGAAGAATTCTTTTCTATAATTCTAGGAAGTTGTTGCTTTCATTTCAGTTGTGGTTGAATATTAAAGAATTTATTAGAAAATCTTTCGGTGGTTTTTGACCCGAAGGGGGTTTTCAACCTAAAATTCTCATTCCTACTGTGTTCTTTTATTTACTGTTATTACTGCATAAAAATCAATAATAATTGAAGATTAACAAATTCTATGAAAAAAATTAAAAGTTCTAATTTCTAAGGAATACTAATTCACCCCCCTCTCAGTATTTCCAATAGAATGGTACCATGTAGCAATTTTTTTCTCTAGGGTGCACGGGAAAAAATTGGAAGAAATGGCAACTTGTTTGACTCTCATCATCTAAATATATATATATAACTTTATGATATGGTCTTCAGTGGTGGCACCTTTCTCCAGACCAAATTTCAGGAGGTGCTTCTCAAGATGTCAGGGCATATCATGCAACTGGCCTCATATACCTATATGAGTTTGTGCCATCCTAGTGAGTGGTTGTCACTGATTATCTCTTGGTGGATTGAGATCCATTTGGTTAGCATTTCGCACCAAATCACTCATAGAATCAGACCACAAGCCTTCACTACTGTGAGGGATATTTTCCTCGTTCCTTATTTCTCTAGGTAACCTGAGATTTCTCTAATTTCTAAGATTCTTAAGATTTCACTGATTTCTGATATTTCAAATATTTCTTATTTTTCTCAAATTTCTCTAAATTTTAAGATTCCTTTCACCTTAGTTATCTTCCTTGTTCTATATGTTTACTTGTTTCTTATTATTCCCTTCACCCCATAGTCTTTGAACATTCTCAAAATTCTCATGCAGGTGACGGTTCCCACCTTGTATATTATCTTCCCCATGACCTTCTTCTTTTCAACTAGGTGATATTTCTAAACCTTGGAATGAATCTCTTTCAACAAAATTTGCATATTCATCCAAGGTCATATTAGTCAAATCTTCTACTGAGCTTACGATAACTCCCTTACGAGTATGGTGAGACTTCATTGTACGTGTATGAGGTAGGGAAGTTGTAGCAGGGATAAATCCAAGGGTCTTAGAAAACTGACGAGTAATAGGGCATAGAGCTCTCAATTTCTAATATGTGACTTCATAGAGAGGTGGAGTATCTTCAAGTGGGGGTGGTTGAGTATCAACAGAATGAGTGTCACTAAAAAGTGGTCCTTGAGAAGGTAAGGGAGGGATAGGAGGAGGTTGATTGCTAGCTTGCTGAAAGGGTTTGGGGTGAGGATGGGTGTTTATTCCAACCATTGGATAAGAGGGTTTCCCTCCTTCTAGTGCCCAAAATCTATTCATGGGATTGAATGCTCCACCAACAGATAGGGGATCTCCCTGGTGTAGAATCCCAATTAGACTCTACATCGTTTAGTTTAGGGAACCCATCTAGTATGTAGGCCTGAATACCTTCACGTTGGCTGAGATTTTCTTTGGATAAAAGAGACACTAAAGTTAGAGTACATATAAAGCTCTAACAAATTAAAGTAAGTAACTTATGGAAAATCAACACATGAGATAGTATGAATAGCAAAAATATAATATTAAAGCATAATCTCAAGAGAAGAAGTGCTAGCAAAGATTTATATGAAACCCATGAATTTTATAAAGATAATTTTATCAACCATAAATAAGTTCATGAGCAATAACACCATGAAAACATAAGTAAGTGCACAACTCTACAATGATATAATGTTCAAATCAATAAAGAATTTTTTTGACATAAAGACAAAAGGAAAACACAACATATACCACACATTCATCGAAGAGAAGTCCCACAATGCATGATGACACATGAAATAATTGTACACTAAGGCTCATAAAGATTGAAGATTAAGCTGAAATATCCATAGCGCCATCACATGAGAAATACATCAAATCCATGAGTGGAAATATAAAATCACTTCTTTCATTCACAAAAATATAGATTAGTTCGCAAAAAGTATGCACAAATGAGTCTAAAACCAAAATTCCATTAAAATGAGCCATGAAGACATATTTATAGAAATGGGGTGACCTTTCATCTACCCCTGTGACTCTTGAGTTATCCCATGACCATTGACAATATCATATGACTCCCTACTCTACCACTAACATCTTACATGGGAGTAAATAAATGTTCCTAATATACTAGTGTAGTTATTGGGAGATCTGAGACATGAAAATGCAATTCTTCTACTAGGTATTCATATCAAAGCTTTTACTCCTTTGCAATACTAGTAACCTTATGTTGTGGCTCACCTCCATGGCTATGAAGACATTCTAGGGAATCTAGTAACAAATTTTATTTCTTGGTATTCACTTGATTTGATAAGGTAAAGAGCTTGGTGTACATCCTTGTAGGTTCCACCATATATTGGTCAGTTGTTTCCTTCATAACTTGTAAGTCATCCATAGTAGTAGCTTGTTTAAAAGGATAAAAAGATACTTGGATTTCTTGTTGGACTTCTTCTTGCGGCCTATATTCACACATTAAACCAATATAAGGGACTTTATGCACCTAGATAAGAGATTCCAAACCACTGAGAAGATGCTTAGATGAGGCTAACACCTTATCCAAGTCCTTTGTTAACTTATCATGTGAATAGACCTTGATACGAATTACAACTTTGTAATGTTCTACAAATTATCCAATCCTTCCTTAGGAGTGTTTACGGTACATCTAGATACTATGTGGTCCACTCATGTATGATATCAATAGTTGTTATGGATTTCTTTAGCATTTTTCCTTTTTCTTTAGATCATGACTACATAGTTGGGAAACTTGACATAATTTGATGTAGCTTCATCATTTCTTGATAGATTAGGTTCATGGCATCTTCTAATATTGTCACCTAACCTTGAATAGATTCTTGTAACTCTTTGTTGTTTGAATGAGTCATGCGTAGAGCTTGATTTTAATTTTGTACTTGTGTGACTCCATTCAAAATTAAAAAGTTTGGCTTGAAGATCAAAAACCTATTTGCTCAATGTATTCACATTCAACTCTGTTGTTGTCATGAAGGAAACTCTATTTGAAGCAATCATTTATGGGTTCATGGTGATATTTAATAAAATCTCCTTTTCTATGACCACCGATATATGGATAGCCAAATTATTGACATAACAATTTTGTCTTTTTTTTTTCATTATCTTAGATTGAATTTGATCAAAGGTGATTCGAGTAATATGAAACACCCCCGCTTCTTCATCTTGCGTGAAACCCATTTCTTGCAATGGTATGTTTCCACTAGTAATTTGAGTGGAAGGAGCGATGTCAAATGGAGGAAAACCTTACTACAATTCAAACCCTTGTAACCATTGATATTATATTATTTTTCTTTATTACTCTCTAAGTAAATCTTGTTCAATTCGTTTAGTAAGAGCCTCATGTTGTCCTTTGGCTTCCTCTTCTTCTCTCTACTTCTTCTCTTCTTCTGCTTTCCTTATTTGGTGTTTCAAGAGATTATTATCTAATTGTTAAAGGGAACACATTCCATGGTCCCTTTTTACCCTTTTCTAGTGTCATAGATATCCCAATGTTCAGTTCGTAGCAAATTTATTGCAAGAGAAATCTATTTGGCACTATCGTTGGGAGAGCATGAGAAGGCTTTCCATGTGCCAAAAAACCTAGTGTATGTTGCTTCCCTAATTGGGAACCAATCTTCCAAGTCAATGATGGTATTTTGGGTTTTCTATGACATACAAGGTAGGTCATGACCAAATAGTGCCTGATATAGAGGAGAAATAAAAGACTCTACAATAGTTTTGAATGAATTTTTGTAACCTATGTTCTAAAATACCTTAGAGTTAATTTGTACTAGATTTGGTACCTCTGGGTCCATTTCAAAAACCACCCTTCGAAATGACATTTTTTGCAAACTAAATCAAGAAGATAAGATGCCACGTAAAATTTTTATGGTTTACCTTTCTATGGATTCTTGGCTATTTAAATATTTGACTTGAGTGCAGATGCCAAGATGCTCACCCAATTGAATATGGTTCCTTTAGTGGCTACTATGATGCCCCAAAGAAAGTACTATATCTTCTCTCCCGTACAATATGTTCAACATAACTTCCATCAACTAATATGCTTTCTCGAGGCCTTCCATATTATATATTTGTTCTACCTTGACCGTGGACTTAGTGTGTTCCTACCACCACAATTTCATTATGTATTAGGTGTCTTTAGAATTTTCATTGAAATTTTTCAGCCATCTAGTGTCGAAAGATTCTTCTCATTCAAGTAGCCTATAATAAGTAGTAATATCAATAGTAGTGAAAGAAGCCAAAACATCTCCATCATGCCTCTTGATTTACCACATATCCTCATCTGCACATTGCAATAACTAGTCTATGGTCTTGGCACAAGAAAAAATTTGTGGGTGTGCAACTATTTTATGCAACCGAGATCTTTTCATATTGATATATAACTTGAAATCTTCTTTTCCTTGAGGGATGTCTAGATTGGAAAACTTTGAGTAAATTTCCCACCGCGTTAGCTTGGTCTTCTTGTTGATATTGCATGTTGTGTCTCCATAAATTGGCAGAGCAGGTGGGATATCTGCAACTCCTTTGATAATGCTTCCTCCTCTAGCAGAACTCCAACCTGCACCTTTTTTAGAACTCTTGACCACAAGTGGTACCATCTCTCCAGATAAGGATGAAATACTTATGGAATCTAGATTAACGTCACCTCGAATTTCAAAAATGTGATCCCAAGAAGAAGATGTTAACATGAATGAAAATAACACTTAACCATGATTAAAATATTATTGGTACAAATAGGTAATCACTTGGTCACAATTTAGATTAGTAAAGAAGGTTTCAATCTCAATTGTTAAGAAAAGTTCTAACAATCATAAATAGATAGGCCACAATTGCAAGGTTCTAGTGGTGGAAGAGAGTCACAAAAGAGATTGACTCTTACAAAGGATAAAATGTGATTATGTGATTAAGGGAAGTCGATGGTTTGAAGAATGGAGGAGGTTGCAAGTCACATGGACCATATGGTTTCATTTTGAGTTGATGTTATCTGATGTGACCTCATGACTATGCTATTAAGGGAAAGATGGGTCACATTTTCGCAATATGCGATAGGTCACAAACTCATAAGTCTCTCAAGTTGCGAACTTGTAACTATAATAGAGGGACATCATAATTGCGATCGGTAGTATGATTGTAGGTCACAAGGAACATGGTATTCCTAAAGGTGGGTTTTGTGATCAAGTTTGAATTGTGACCTATGGCTTGTACTCTAGTTGCGACGTAAGCCAATGAGAAATATGAGTTAAGTTCACGCCTAGTTGTTATAGCTCAAGCCTCAAGCACAGAGTGAACCAAGTGAAAAGGAAAAACGTATTCGACCATGATTTTAGAATCCAATGAAGTGAGATACAATTTTGGGGACATGGAACTTAAATTTAAGTCACATAAAGAATGGGGTTTTTGGAGGCTATGCTAATGGGAGGTTGGTGAATGAGGGCTAAAATTCCATAATAGACAAGTCCACTTATGCAAAAACGGGAGATTAGGGCAGAAATTTATGTTGTGGGAATCTAGAGTAGCGAGGGTTATGAGGTATATTAAGTTTTAAGGTGAGGAGAGGAATACGAAGGTCTCGAGTAATTCACAAAGGTGGGGAATTGAAAGAGATGACAAATGGAAAACTCAAAGAAGGAAATGATTGCATGAAAAGGAAGTGCTTCCTACCTATGATGTCATGAGTTCATCAGAGTGCTCTAGGCACTCAACTATAGAGTGATAATGAACAAAGAAAATGGGTGTTTGGTTTATGAAAGGAGGGTACTTGTACAAAGAGAGGGGTTGTAAAGGACCGATGTGCTTTGTTAGGCCACAAGTGACTACTGTAGACATGGATCAGAAGATGTGTTTGCATCGAAAAATGGGTTTCATACAATCTTCTTATATGAGGTTTCCATGTCACACTTAGTGGGAGGTTGTAAAAAACATAAGACGATACAAATTTGATTATATGACTCATGAATATAGTTAATATACAATGATAGATCAAAAAGGGCCCACAATGTATTGATCATAAGTTGCTTCAGCAATTGGCCATGAAGAATGTGAATGCATCGATATATGATTTAGCAACTAGAATAAAGAAATTAATATGAGTTTGCATGTTGTGAATTTAAGGCCCATATTGAACCAAGCAAATGAAACTAGTGACTAGGAGGGCAAAATCAAGCTTATACCTTAATGGTATGATTTTTATAAGTTTTGAAGAGACCTAAAGATTTGAAGAGAGCGTTTAAACCTAAGAGACCGTAGAAAATGGTTCAAAGGAGTTCTTGTAAAGAGAAACTCCAAAATGTTGAAATGGGTCAAAATTTGGGGTTATTTTAGTAGGTACAACAAGTATCCAACACAAATTTCCCTAGTAGCAAACAATGGGTAATATTAAGATTCCATGTGGCCCCTACCATGTCTATCCAGCATGGATTCCACTGAGTTCCCCCATTTGGAGTTTTGCAAGGCTCTTCCATTATATAAATTTATATTCAGGATCTGATCCTAATGGGTTACATAGACCCATGTCATGATGACTCTGCAATCACCACCCTCAATGTATAAATTCTAAGATCACGTGGTGGGTGGTGAGTGGTTGTGCCCACATCATGTTTCTCTGATGTAATGTGACCTTCAACATATATGTTTCAAGACGAAGTGGTGGGTGGTGATAATTGTTTCCCATTTCATTACAATAAAATGTAATACCACCCACAACACATAAGTTTTAGGGTCGGACGGTGGGTAATGAGCGAAGGTGTCTGCATGGCACTTCCATGTCAACTTAGTGTGAGCCCTACTAGTTACTATCCCATGTTTTATCCACTAAAATATGGTCTTGTGCATGGTTATGATAGACCATACCACCTTTGAAGCTTGGACCCAAGATTTCTCTAGCGCTTAGCAAGACTAGAAAAATTAGGACATTTGGGAGTCTCTCTATAGTTTTGGGTGTTAGCAAAAAAACGTTTTTTTATAAAAAGGAGATAGATGATGCCTAATTAATGGCCTCCAATAGGTGAATCAAACCAATGAATTAGGTTTTCAAGGATTTTGATCTACCTTTTATTAATATATTAGATTCTAAGAGGGGTATTCATAGTTATCATTCAAACAATCAACAACAAGGAAATATTGTAGATATTTATGATTTTCAAATAGTTTCACAATGTGTGATCATACCATACTACTATGTAGGTGCTCAAATACAAAAAAATTGATAATCCATAAGCAGGGTAGCAATTCCATGGTGCTACTAGTCATTGAAACCATTATTTCAAATATAACTAGCAAAGAATATTTAGAACAACTTTCAAGCCTCTACTCATGAAAATATAAGATTACATTTGGAATCAATAATAGAACAAGTTTTTCATTTCCTAAGATTCAAGTATGCATAATTAGATATCTATTTGACTTTAGAAGTAAGACTACATTTAGATTCAATAACATAACAAGGTTCTGATAGCTCGAGATTCAAGTATGCATAATTAAATATGTATCTTAACAAATTTAAATGGTTGGAAACTAAAGGAGGGACTTCAACTCTCCACCCACCCATAGGCTATATCCACTACAATATTTCTAGTATATGAATACACTCCAAGCCAGTTCTAAAGTCTAAGGGGGTGCTTGTTCAAGCGAATCACAACAATGTTTGGCCATACACTCTAGAGGTGGGTTTCCACCGTCTAGATGACTTATCTACTTCCCTATGGAAGTAAGTGCCACAACGACTACCTCACTCCTTTGAGACCAATCATAGGGCCTTAAACTAAGGCCAAACTTAGTTCAGTCTATTAATTTGTCTCTAGGAGTCCTTTCTCTTTCTCTATTCAACTTTTTACTAGCTCCCATTCTACTCTTCAACAAATTCTCTAATTCTCCATAGAATACTTTGCATAATTTTTTTATCCCTCTTGCATTGACATAGAACTTCTTATTCTCTCCCCACAATCTCGATGTCCCATTTTCCTTCACTTCTGCTCTCCCTTTGTGAACACCTTGAAGATATCCCACTTTACTTTGTCATGTTGCGAAATTGAATAAAATGTGGGAATTTCCATTTTCCAATCACATATTTTCATCTATCAAGTGGTAATTTGGCTCAATAATTAATAAGAATATCATATTATATCAATATCATCCAAATCATTCAAAATTTGACATTAGATTCTAATGAAAGTTTATATATGATCATTGGATAAGCCAATATCCTAATAGGTGAGAACCAATAGACTATATGTTACTTGATGAAAATTCTTCCATTAGTTGTAGCCTCTTTGGACCTATCGATATGATAAATTTACATTTGCAATCATATTTCCCAATCATTTGATAGTCCAAACCTCAATATTTTGACAATATGGTCAAGAAGAATATAAGATTTTCCATTAAGGTTTCCTATTGCATCTCTAGACAATTTAAATATTACTTGAATAAACTCATAGGTTTTTATTTATTCCATTTTAACTACGTATTTTCTTTTTAAAATGTAGATGTTTTTAAAACCTCCAAGATCAATTGTTGAATAATAATATAGATTGAACGAGTTTTAAAATTACTTGAAAGGAGTGTTGGGTGCCGGAGTTACAGTTCAGTGAACTCCTTCAACACTTAATTTGTCCAACCAGGGTTACTTAAGCTTCGAGGCGTAGCATAGGAAATTCCAAAGACCTCTGGTTTTAACTTCTATAAATCCTACTTCTAATACACTAATTAAATTTTGCAGAATCAACAGAAAATGAATTACAAAGGAAAACCTTTAGAAATATAATACCAAGCCACTCTAGGTACTGGATTCACTTCAAGAAAAATACTTGCCAAAAAAGACCTTGAAAAAAAAATTAAAGCATACCTTGCAATCAATCCAAAAAGATTAATAAGATAAAATATGTTCCTGTGATTTAATTCCAATATTTAGAAAACATAAAGAATGATTTTATATTATCCTTTTCAATGTATTTCCTTTTTTAAAAATATCACATTTTTGTACCAAAGCAATCATGTTCCTGTACCAAAATGAGTCTCATTCCTGCACTAGATTACTCTATTCTGGTACTGGAATGTTCTATTCATGTACTCAAACGTTTTGTTCCTATACTGGAACGTTTTTTTCTTGAACTAATAACTCATTGTTCCTACACTAGAACATACTTTCTTTCAATCACCCTTCACTCATATATTAATGTGCTATGGCTAGTAAATTGGAAATAATAAAATCCAAGAGGAAAAACTTCATCTTGAACTTCAATGAAAAAGACTCCCAATCCAAGGCAAGCATTCAATAGAAATCGCTAAAAAGACTAAAGGGAATTTTCACAATAGCAGAAAGGAAACACTCTGAAAGCACTTATCCAAAAGCTAAAACTCAAGCCTTTTCAAATATCTATCATAGTATACTCTGTTTAAAATATAGACTTTATGAAGTCTTTAATCCCAGAGAAAATGCCATAAACAATTCCTATACTTAGTGATATTGAGTTTGCGTTTAAATTGGGAATTTGTTACATTTTTTAACTTTATGCACAGAGTTATCATTACACGGCCAGAACTTGTATTCATAGAATGACACACTATGTTGTAAGGAAATGAATCAAACTTAAACCATCAAAATCATAACCCTAACCAATAATTTGGAAATAACTCAAAAAATGCTTCTTAGAAAAGCAAAGAATAGTGCGATGATTTCAGGAAGAAATGAAATATTGAAACTAGAAACAGAGATCAACCCAACACACACGAGGAATCCTCAGATATGAGATCATGCATAAAAAACATTTAGAAGGGTTTCACCAAACTTGCAAGCTCAAGCCTATGAAAATCACTCTGTCCACACCAACATAACTAGATCTAAACACACTATGAAAGATAGGGAGAATGAGCTGGGTTGGTTGGGTCCTAACCAACCAGCTCATTTCCCTTTACAAAAATTTTGAAATCCAATGTGCAAAGGAAACATTACAAGTAATGAAAAGAAGAAAAAATAAATGAAACTGACATTAGCTCCTTCATTTATTCAAAGTATTCTACAAATATACATTGTAAAACCATAAATCTATCCCAGAGGGACAGTGTGATACAATATTACAAAAATTACAACAATAGTGTATCAAAAGTTCTTTACAGTATTGCTAGCTAAACCTATCCTAGAATCCATAATTTATACATAGATGCTCACCACTTGGCCGAAATGAAAAAGTTAAGAGGAAGATTCGTTGAACAACAACTGACTTCCATCTTTAGCACATCCAAAACGATCCAAGGTTGATGCAGAAAATGGAGAAAACCTTCGGTGAGAGGTGCATGTCATTCCTTAACAAATGTAATATTTTTGGAGTCAATCCAGAATGTATGGGATGACTGTCCACCTAGTACAGGAACGATGGACGATACAACAACTTCGGTTCCTACACCAACCAAACTATGACTTTGATTAATGACATTACTCACCATGCCTTAAGGAAATATGAATAGATAAGTAAGAAATATAAGCTTATTAAACCTTTTCAATGAATAATAAGCCCCTATGATCCATATCCAACAAAATCACAAAAGGGATCCAAGAACCATGTGTAAAGGTTTTAATTTAATTGTGAAACAGAGGTTTGGGTTGCATAGTTAGGATTCCTCTGCAATCTAATTTTCTAGTCCACATCGTAGTCTTCTTCAAGTAGAAAATGATGCCACACACCCTTTTCCACTTCACCCTTCTCAAACCGTTTCTCACCTGTGTCTGGTAGCTCTGCGACCTGAGAAATATAATGCTCCATCACTTGAAATTGTGGAGATTCAACCATGGTTTTTCTTCCATCGAAGGTGTGTGTAAACTTGTGAGCTACAACATAATTATAACCATCGAATTTGAGGAGGAATGAAAGAAACCATGTTTCTTGCAATAAGGGAAGGCTGCCCTCATACTCTACCATGCCATCTAGTTCTTTTACAGACCACAGTTCAATGTGGACTAGTGCTATGATGCTCAAGGGTTACACTACTCCCACTCTCCTGCAAAATCCCGAAAAGAAGACCCTTCTTGACATAATTTGTTTTTCAAAATTATGAGGGTGTGCTTACATTCTCTGAATTTATCAAATTTAAATTGCATGCATCAGTGCATTAATTCACAATCCCAACATCCTGTCCACTCATACCAGTGACTACCACCTTGTCTGTGTAAAAATTTTGATTGGAAATGCCGAAAATTTGGTATTATTTCCAAGGTGAGCGGGGTAATGATAGCTAAAGGTGGCGGTTGCGGTTTAATACTTCAAGAAGGAAATACATGGATTGCACATGTTAATGACGAAATCATTAAAGGGTGACATGGCTTGGGTAATCAATCAACTAATGGAAGAGATCTTTTACACACATTCCTGACCCTCATCATGACTTTGATTGGAATAGGTAGCACTTTATCAAAATGAGGTTAACTAGACTTAAAATTTTTATTCCTATTAGCAATGACAAATAATGTCAATTAAATAAAAAATTCAACAATCGCGGATTTTCAAAAATGGCCATCGTATTTCTAAACAGAGTTTAAAATCGATCTACTAAAGCTCATGAGTGCAATATAATCCGTGTAATATGACAAGGTTTCTACACCGAAACTAGCTTTCCGGTTTTAAAACATATATTATTGCACCAGAACACTACAGTTCATGTACTGCATAAAGGATTCTTACAAAATCAAATTTTCTTTGTTATACACATGGTGAATTCACCAATAAATTGAAAACTTTAAAGGATTTTCTTCTCTCACTAGTTTCCAGGTGTCATTATGCTTCCTTGAACTAATCAAGTAAGGTCTTCAAAGATTCATTGGATCCTGCAAAAAAATTATGAGGGAAAGAAAGAAGCGAGACAGGGGTAAGTTTTTTAGAAAGGGAAGGAAATTATTGAGGGCACTTAGAATGAGATAAACCACTAGGGGGATATAGGAAAAAGGGAATGGGGAAAAAACTTCAAGGGTAAGAGGGAAAAACAAAAATCAAGATAGAAACTTGTGAAGAATAGGAGGGAAATTTCAACTAGGACAAAAGAAGAAATAGAGGGAAAATTACGAAAAGGGAACAAGAAGAAAGGTAGAATAATATTTCTCTCATTCCTATCTTTCTGAATTTGTCCTGATGATGGACCCCCTTTGGGGTTTGAAACGTCGGCAGAATGAACTTAAAACTGTGGATAATCCGGAACATGAAGCTACAAAAAACTTCCACAGAAGCTTGAAATCCAACAAAAGAAAGGTAGAGTTTTTACCTCAACCCATAGATGTCTCTACCACACAATGTTATACCTTGAATAAATTAACTGCAGCGGGAGTTTTGTGTCACTTGTATAAGATCCACCATGTCAGTTTCCCTGAACTTGGATAAGGGCTCAGTTCTGCCAGTCATTCTATTGTCAACAGAAAACTTTATAGAAACCTACTTCTTATCAATGAAAAACATCATTTATAATAATCAAGTAACATCCATTTTTATTAAAAGATAACAATCCACCCACCAACATACTGGTTTTTAGGAAGACCCTTTGATGACCATGTTAGCAAGTTGATTTTCACAGTCATAGGTAAATATTTTTTCAATTTGTTAATTTTCTGGTTTTTTTTTCTTTTATTTATTTTTTTTAATCAGAAAATAGAAATCAAATTCATAGCAAGTTGGCAGCATGACCTACCATTCTTAATTTTGGTTTCTTTTTCACTTGTTGTATGAAGTTTTCCTTTGTGGTGGGTTGAAAATATACTTTGCGTCTATGCCCATTCACAAGGAAAACTAATGCTTGCCCACCAATGGTCTTAATTTCTACCACTCCATTTTCAAAAGCGTTCACTACTTCATATGGCCCCATCCAACATGTACAAAATTTCCATTTAAAATCTTTAAATTTAGAATCATAAACGAGTACTAAATCACCTAGTTGGAACTCCCTCTTTTTTATCGGCTTGTCATGCCATTTCCTCCATTGTTGTTTCATCAATATATTCTATTGAACAACATCTATTTTGATTTCATTAAGTTCATTCAGCTGTAAAATATGATGTTGTTGTGCTTTTGCAAGATCCAATCCCAATTGGATAGCAGTTCTAAAAGTTTTAATATGGAATTCAATCGGCAACAGGACTTGCTTTCCATACGCTAGCTCATAAGGTGTATGGATTGTACTATTCCTCCAGGTAGTTCTTTAATCCCAAAATGCCTCAGGTAATCTAGTTTCCCAATCTTTCTTATAAAGATTCACTATTTTGGTAGGAATGGACTCGATCACCTTATTAGTATATTTTACCAAGCCATTTTCTTGCGGATGGTACAATGTTGATTTCCTGTGCCAAATTTTATGTTGATCCATAATACCTTTCACCAGATTAGAAACAAAATGAGGCCCATTGTCACTAACAATTTCTCTTGGAACACCAAATCTAGTAAAAATTCATTAAATAAAAATTCAACAACAACGTTTTCAATGGCAAAAGAAACAACTCTAGCTTCTACCCATTTTGTTACAAAATGTGTGCAAACCAATATAGGTCTTTTGTTTAAGGATTTTGTAGCTATAGGTCCTACAAAATCAATAGCCCCATTTTCCAAAGGGTTTAATCATCAACTAAGGACACAAAGGCATTTCATTGGCTTGACTAGGTTGAACATTTGTTGAAAATTGTCATAACGCTTGACACGTTGTTTGGAATATTTGAACAAAGAAGGCCAGAAGTAGCCAACACGGAGAATTTTATATGTGTTACTCTATCAACAAAATGACCCCCTCTAGGTTCATCATGGGTGGCTTTCAAAATATCAAACACTTATTCCACTCTCACACATCTACAAATAATGAGGTCAGGTCCAGTGTAAGAGAGGTCTCCCTAAATCTAGGAATATGAGGTACTTTTCTAAATAATATTCCACCTCTCTCGAGTGTATAGATGAGGTGGCATTTTTCCTGTAACTAAATAATTAGCTATATCAGCAAACCAAGGAGAGTTTGCTAACACACCAAAGAGGCGCTCATCAGGAAAAGAATCATCTACATGAATTATTTTACCAAGATTATTTAATCTAGAAATATAATCAACTACAACATTTGATTTTCCTAGTATATCAATAATAGTAACATTAAACTCTTGTAGAAAAAATAACCACCTAGTCACTCTACCACTAGTCAAAGGTTTGTTCATTAAATATTTTATGGAAGAATGGTATGTATGTATAATTACTTCATAACCCATAACGTAGTGTCTAAATTTATTAATATCAAATATCACAACCAAGACCTATTTCTCAGTTACTATTTAATTCAATTCAACAAGTGACAAGCTTTAATAATGAAGTAAATAACCTAGGATTGTTGATTTTCTTCTTGTGCTAAGGCTGCACTAATAACAACATCTAAGGCATCTGAGGAAATATGAAATTGGAGATACCAATTAGGTCCCCTCAATATTGGTGCCTGTATTCATTTTTCCTTCAGTTCCTCAAAACCTTGTTGGCATGATTTAGTCCAAGAGAAATCACTATCCTTAGCTAAAAGTCAAAAAAGAGGGGTAGCTATCCTAAAAACATTTTCAATGAATCTCCAGTAATAGCTCGCGTGACCAAGGAATCCTCTCACTTCCTTTTGTGTTTTGGGTGTAGGAACACGTAAAATAACTTCTATTTTGGTTGGGTCTACTTGGATACCTTTGTTTGAGATAATATGACCGAGCACCACCCCCACTTTTCACATCAATCTACAATTCTTATCAATGAAAGTGAGGCAAGCTTCTTGGCAACGAGAAAGCACTTTTTCTAAATTTTTGAGGCCTTCTTGGAAAGAATCACGATATACTGAAAAATCATCCATTTAAACCTCTACACACTCAAGGTCAGAAAAAATGGCCAACAATACCCTTTGAAAGGTAGATGGCACATTACAAATTCCAAAAGGAAGCACTTGGTAAGCGAATGTTCCCCACAGACAAGTAAAAGTGGTTTTTTCATGATCCTCAGGTGTGATTTTTATTTGGTTATAACTGCTAAAGCCATCTAAAAATGAAAAGTAACTTTTACCGGGAAGGGTATCAAGCACCTTATCGATGAGGGGAAGGGGAAAATAGTCCTTAAGAGTGGCTTATTTAGTTCTCTATAGTCAATGCAAATACGCATATCTCCCATATTTCTTTGAAACTATCACTAGTGGAGAGACCCACTGACTATTAGATATTGTATAGATAAAACTGACATCTAAGAGTTTTTGTAATTCTTCTTTAACGATGTCTCTTAGTGCAGGATTCATGCGCCTTTGGGGTTGTCAAACAGGTCGGACTCCCTCCTGAATATAAATATGATGAGTGAAAGTTTCAGGAGGGATTGCTTTCATGTCCTCATAACTCCATGCAAAGGCACCAAGATGGTCTTATAACAAGATCACAAGATACTCTTGTGGGATAGGTCCAAGTATGAACTAATATATAAATATTTGCCTGGACTAATCTCAACAACAGTGGTCTCAGTCTCAAGATTACTAGTAGATGCAGCTAAAATTTGTAGTGGAAAGGGACGGGAATCATAGTTTTCTTGAAAACCTGGGCTAAAATATGAGAAAGTGAGTGAAAATTTGTCATAGTGTCGAAGTTGTTCAAGAAATCCTGAATCTCATGCTCCTCAATTGACTCAGTATATTGATGGATCAAAGAAATAGATCAAGTCTCTTCATCACTAATGTCATAGTCTAACCATAAGGTATCTCAAAGCTCCTGAATGGTTCTAGTAGGTGGGTACAAGGTGAAATTTTTCCTTGAATCTCCATGAGAAATATACATATCACCAGAGTGACATCCTATATAAGCATCTGCCGTGGCAAGCCATGGTCGTCCCAAAATCAAGGGATGTCCTCCAATAGGATTTTTTGGCTAAAGCACAATAAAATCTGCGGGGTATTCTCAAGAATCAATTGAAACAACCACATCATCTAATACACCATCTAGCTTGATTTATATCAATCAGCAAGTTCATGCATAATAAGGGTAGGACGGATGTGTTCCAACCAAAGTTGTTCCATGGTTTGCCTAGTCATAACATTAATAGTTGCTCGTAGATCTATAAATACATTGGAGACAAGGACATCACCTATTTAGACAAAAACAACTGGGTTTCTAGGGTAAATATATTTTTCCATTTGAGCACTTCCTATCATTAACTTAGCTACTCTTCCAACAAACTGGATAGTATGAGGCTCTACTCTTTTCCTCCCTATTTTTTTAAGACAAAGATCCTTAATGATTTTAGTACTGATGGGGATCTCTTTGATATCCTGAAGTAAAGGGACCTTTATACAAAGATTCCTAAGTTCAGAAACTAGGTTAGACTCAAGAGTGGAGTCATCTTTCTCCATAACCAGCCTCTCTCAAAAGGGAGGTTGGTTTGAGGAAGATGGTAAGGGCTCTGAGTGTTGGGAATTGGTCGAATGGTGACATATTCTTTCAATTGGTTGGGAGCTTCCCCCTCACTTTTCTCCTCGATGATCACCATGAGTTGTTTATGTTTTTTATTTTCTATATTTACTACCCTTCTCGATCTCAGTTGAAGGTAATTAACCCAAAACAACATAGTCTGATAAACAGGGAAATGAAGCAATCCGATATGGATCATTTGCACTATTTTATTATTTGGGTTTGGTACTAGTTGTGTAGGAAGTTTATGTGTTCAAAAGGGTGGTGGTAATGGTAATGATGGCATGGCCTGATTCTGTGGAAGCAAGGCTAGTGGAAATGTAGATTGAGCAATGGGATAAGGTGTATAAGTAGTGGGATATGATTGTGTTGGTGAAAAATAGGGATAGTGATAGTGTGGTGATCCTCTCCATCCTTGTTGCCGAGGTGGAGGTGATTTTCTAGACTGAAAATGATGCTAATTCTGCCAAGGTTGAGAGTAATTTACATTTTGATAGGAATATGGTGGTGCATTATAACCAGAAAAATATGGAGTATGTTCAGGAGTCATACCTGTACCTACCTGAGGCCATGATTTCCACACTGCCATAGCATGCAATGGCTCAAGTTCCTAATGCTCTCCCTCAATGCTGCTTTCAATCTTGGTATGGAAGGGCATTCCTTGGTAGGATGTTTTCCTGTACATATCACACTTTTATTAGTACTCTTAACCTCTGCAGGACATTCATGCAAAAGATGCTTTTTTCTACATTTAAGACAATAAATGGACAATGTCTCTTGCTCTTCTACTAATTTTCACTGAAATTTCAAAGAATCTATTTGTTTGCTAATAGTATTCATAATTTCATTTTTTATATTTTCCATTTTATTTTCCAAAGAAATGATCATAGCATTTGTAGATCCGAATATGCTATTTTTAGAATTACTTTGAATTCCTCTAGTAGATCTAGATTGGTTCTGTGAGAATTTCCTGCACAAGTCACAAATTTGATCAAAAGTCTTTTGAGCAATATCCCCTTGTCCTAGCAAGTTCAAATTATTTCTAGCATCATCACTAAGTCCTCGCAAAAACAAGGTCCTAATAGTACTTAGATCAAATTTATGTTTCGACCTTTGAAGAATATATAAAAATATTTATAAATAATCTTCCAAGGTCTCATATTCACCTTGTGCAATAGTGAAAATTTCATCATGCATATCCCTTGTTTTGCAATATTCTTGATATTTAGTTAAGAACACTCTCTTCATTTGTTCCCAAGAAGGTACAGTATTCCCTCCTAGTCTCATGAACTAGCATAGCGATGAATCCTTGAGAGTTGTAGGAAATAGTTTTAACTTTTGGGAATCTGAAGAATAATCGTAACTCCTACACAATATATAAAATTCAAATAAAAAGGAATATGTATCTTTGCGTACCTCACCATGGAAATGCGGGAGAACGGATGGTGGAATATTCTTCATTTGAACTACTCCATTCAGATCCACAATGGGAAATCCAAAGGTGGATTGTTCCTCATTTGGCTAATTCTCACCAATCCCTTCAGCATGATTCTCATTATCTTTCATTATTCTTCTTCCAATCAAACTACTGTCAACAGAATGTGAAAGTTGACTATGGCTAATATTGATCTTTTGAGTTCTAGTAGTCACTTTCCTCCCTCCCGCTGGTTGTGAATCTCCTGAGCTCTTGTCTCCAGAGTCCAAGTGAACAGTATTTTCATGGTGGGTCTACGTTTTCTTGGACTTTCTACGTACAATAGAAGGCCTAATATAAGAACAACTTTTGTTACTTATCACTATTTCTATGACTCTTATTGGGCTTCGGACCTCTACCTCTTCAACTCATACATTTTAAAATAAATCAACCAAAAAAGTAACAATTGAAAAGATTGCTGAAAAAACCCAATCAAATGTTGCAGTAAGAAAAAGAGAGACAACACACAAATTAATTAAAATAAAACTCCTTCAAAAAATAGAAGCACACTGCATTTGAAAAAATAAACAAGACTTACCCCTATTGCAGAAAAATAAAAAAGCTTTACCATATTTCTTTCAACACCTCCCCGACAACAATGCCAAAATGTTGGGTGTCGAAGTTACAGTTAAGTGAACTCCTTCAACACTTAATTTTTCAAAATAGGGCTACGTAAACTTTGAGGAAAAGCACAAGAAATGCCAAAGACCTATGGTTTTAAATTCTATAAATCCTACTTCTAATCCACTAATTAAATTTTGCAGAATCAACAGAAAATGAATTACAAAGAAAACCTTTCAGCAAAACAACACCAAGCCACTCTGGGTATTGGATTCACTTCAAGAAAAATAATCACCAAAAAAAACCTTGACAAAAAGATTAAAGCATGCCTTGCAATCAATTCAAAAAGATATAGAAAGATAAAATATGTTCCCATGATTGAATTCCAATGTTTAGAAAACAAAAAGAATGATTTTCTATTATACTTTTAAATTTGTTTCCTTTGCTAAAAATATCCCATTTGTGTACCATAGCAATCACATTCCTCTACTGAAATGAGTCTCGTTCTTGCATTGGATTACTCCATTCTAGTATTGGAATGCTCTATTCCTATACTGGAACATTCTATTCATGTACTGGAACGTTATGTTCCTGCACTAAGAACTCATTGTTCCTACACTAAGAACTCATTGTTCCTGCACTAGAACGAAATTTCTCTCAACCACCCTTCACTCATATATTAATGTGCTATGGCTAGTGAAATGGAAATAATAAAATCAGAGAGGAAAAAGTTCATCTTGAACTTTAATGAAAAGGACTCCCAATCCAAAGCAAGCATTCAATAGAAATAACTACATTCAATTATATGAGGAAATCATTACAATTTTAACTTTATGCACAAAGTTATCATTACACGGCTATAACTTGTATTCATATAAGGGCATGCTATGATCTAAGGAAATGAATCAAACTCAAACCATCAAACTCACAACCCTAACCAATATTTCAGAAATAAATTAGAAGATGCTTCTCAGAAAATGAAAGAACAGTATGATGCTTTCAGGAAGAAATGAAATACTGAAACTAGAAATAGAAATCAACCCAACGCACACGAGGAATCCTCAGATTCAAGATCATGCATAAAAAACATTCACAAGGGTTTCACCAAACCTACATGCTAAAGCAAATGAAAATCACTCTGTCCACACCAACATAACTACATCTAAACACACTATTAAAAATAGGGAGAATGAGTTGTGTTGGTTAGGCCCTAGCCAACCAACTCATTTCCATTTATGAAAAATCTAAAATCAAATGCGCAGAGAAAACATTATAGGTAATGATAGGAACTAGAAATAAATGAAACTAGCATTACCTCCTTCTTTTATTGAAAGTCTTCTCCAAATATACGTCATAAAACCATAAATCCAGTCGAGAGGGACAGGGAGATACAAGATTACAAAAATTACAATAGGAGTGTAGCAAAAGTTATTTGTAGTATCGCTACCCAAACCTATCCTAGAATCCATAATTTATACATAGATGCTCAGATATTGACCACAATTAAAAACTTAAGAGGAAAATGTGTTGAACAACAACTGACCTCCATCTTTAGAACATCCAAAACTCTCCAAGCTTGATGCAGAAAATGGAGCAAACCCTCAGTGAGAGCTATGCACCATTCCTTAACAAATGTGATATTATTGGAGTCAATCCAAAATGAATGGGTTGACTATCCACCTGGTATAGGAACGACAGATGTTACAAGAACTTCGGTTCCTGCACCAACCAAACTATGGCTTTGATTAATGAAATTTACTCACCATGCCTTAAGGAAATCAGAATAAATAAGTTACATAGAAATATAAGCCCATTCAACCTTTTCAATGACTAATATGCCCTTATGATTCATATCCAACAAAATCACAAAAGGGAACCAAGAACCATGTGTAAAGGTTTTAATTTATTTGTGAAATACAGGTTTTGGTAGCATAGTCAGGATAAAGGTAGGGTTAAAAAAGGACAATTATGATGATCAACAAGGAGATCATTTTGAATATGTCATGGGATATTTGAAATCAGAGTGAGATATGTATTTCATATTTGAATAAGTAAAGGGAGGATATCATAGAAGAATATTAATCTTAGTGATTGGAATAATGAAAAAGTCCCTCTTCACAATTAAAATAATCCCTCTTCTCATGCAACAAAATAAGCAATAGAAAATCCATTTCAAGAATTCGTTGAAGAAAAATAGGAAAGAAGAGTCTTTTAGAAATTAGTTTTAAATAATATAAAATGATTTTATTCGGGATATATGATTTGGGAAAATCAGTAGCTGAGGATAGCTTACATGTTTTTGAATTTCTATTCAAATGATGATTGTTTTCTTAGCGGTTGGAAACTCTATGGTCAAGAATAGATATTTTTATCAATCTAAGTATAATCTTGAAGGCCTATGGGTTTGATATCTATAGTTGAAACTAGTACATTTTTATTCATGTTCAAAGAAGGATTGAAGAATTTATGGCTAGAAAATATGTAATTCATTCTTGTATACTTTTATCAGTTGGATTTTATATATAAGGCTAGTGGCCTTTTCTTGAATTGATATTGGAAAACCATTACTCAAGATTTAATAGAGTTAAAAACTAGTTCATAATCAGGTCGTCAAATTGTGTATTTATCTCAATTATTTTATTAAGTTCTATTCATTACTGAAATTGCTTGATAAGATATGACAATATAGTTATGAATTTGTTTGTAGGGATATGTTCTAATATCATTTTATGTAGAATTTATTCTCATTCATATTATTTGAATATGTTAGTGTAATTTATGGTGGATAAATAATGAATTTCTTATTGTTTTCCATTAATGATTTACATGTTTGTAATCAAACTTCTTATCATTATTGGTTTAGGATTAGATAAAGGATTGCACTTGTATAATTAAATAGGATTTCATTTAGGATTTAGAATAATTTCAACGAAATTCTACTTTCAAATAGAAATCTATTTAATGGCAACTAGGCCCACATACCAATGGAATTTGCTACCCCATATCAAAAAAATTATAATTTGGGCTTGGCCATTCGAGGCTTCTCCCTTGTTGGTAGGGGATTTTTTCCAACAGTCAACAATACCATATTCCCGTAGATCAATATTACAACGCATTCACTGACCTTAATGAAGAAGAGAAGTAAATAAAAGTGCATACAATTCCAAGGTTAGTTTCTATTAGGAAAATATTAGCCACGAAATTTATGAAAAGTATCAAAAAAGGGTGCCACATTTATGCAACCCACATAGAAGAGACAACCAAGGTACTCAATATTGAAGAAAATTTAATGCTAATAGAATAAGAAAATCTATTTGGTCAAATGTTGGGTATACCACTTAATAGGGATATTGATTTTTCCATTGACTAGGTTCCCAGAGTCGCTCATATGTAAAATACATCATACATGATGAGCATTCAAAAGCATAAGGAATTAAAAATGTAGCTTGAATATATTTTTAAGAATGTGTATATACACCCAATTTTGCGATGTTGGGGTATCATGACGCTCTTTTCCAAAAAAGACGAAGATGGTACACTAATATTGTGCATAGAATTTAGGCAACTAAAGAAGGTGACAAGATTTAACAAGCATTATTTGCTAAGCACGGATGACTTGTTTGATCAGCGAAGAGGAGAAATTTTTCTCTAATATTGGGATCAGGGCAGGATATCATAAACTAAGAATTATGGAGGAGGTGTTAGGATATTCCGACACATAGGAATAGTTAAGTATAACTTGGTCTAGTATAGAGTTAGGTAAAGTGTGTTTCTTTACTATGTACATTTGTAACTTACAATCCGACGGTCACGATATGTAGTGATCCGACGGTTCATTCTCTCCTCGGTATTACCGACACTTGATCCGTGGCTTGACACCCGATTGGTCCATGAATTCTATTTAAAGCGCATGGAGGGTCATTTGTAGGTTAACCGTGCATGAGAGAAGCTTATGTAAATTTTCATTCTTTTATTAATAAATTGCCTGTAGTAGCCACGTTGGCGCAGGCCGTGGACTGTTTCCCTCTCTGAGGGTTTTAACCACGTCAAAATACTGGTGTATTGATCTGTGATCTGTTTGTGAGCGGTGTCCTTTTGGTGTTCTGTCTGAGGAACTTACCCTGTAAATTCCTACATGGTATCAGAGCTATTTGAGGGCCACGTCCGTTGTTGATCCAAATCTGAAGCCGGTAGAACTGCATGCGACTGTCATCTCCTAGATCTGTTGTTTTTGACTGCTTTTGGGCCGAGAGGACTGCTCTGTTGTTTTGGGAGCATCTGTTCCAGTGAGGAACCCCTTTCGTTTCACGCGAAAAGGTTTCCGGTAGCCCTAGCTGCGTCATTTTTTTAGATCTGGAGGTATACAGTGTTTATTTGCAGTTTACTGTTATTTTCTCTCTGTTTATTTCGGTTTCGGTTTATTTAGCTATTTTTTTTACC